>JAREIS010000541.1:0-143341 GCA_030060385.1 Muscicapa striata striata | reverse complement strand
AGAAATATATTAACTGGCACAGCCACATTGCAAAACAAGAAATTAGTAAAAGCCCTGCTTTTATAACACAGCAAATGATGTAAATGATGTCTGATGTTCAGCCTTGGCACTGACATCACCTAGAGCTTATCAGACTCATTGAAGAGTGTGGAAATGGAGCTATTTGTGCTGTCACATATTGCTTCAGCATACAACCCCACCCTTTCTCACCAAAAGATTTTGAAATTGCTGTACAAGAATTTAAAGTTTCTTGCTGTCATGCCTAGAAGTCCTTGCTAATATGAACTTTCTAGTTTCAGTAAAATTTTGCCTGAGAAAAGCACTCAGAATTCATGTTCATCCTCCCTGTCTTCAACTCATTTTTACTTTGGAAACAGTGGCATAGAAGCAAAGAGATCCTACTGAAATATAAAGGTAACAGCCCCTGGCTCCCAAATGCACTTTCAGGGCTTTTTGGAGCTCTTCCTCACTATAGTTTTGAAATAACCAATTTAGACTAACACCACCTCAGCTCCCTTTCCCACTGTCTTGTCTATATGCATTAAAAAAGTGCTTAGAAAATCCCACTACAGTCACATTTACAGCAGGGCAGAGGGGAAAAGGTCACAGGGAAACTCAGAGCATGACACTGCTGGGAAAAAGGAATAACCAAGTGCAGTACTGAGCAGGGCAGCCAAACATGCTGCACCCTGAAGACAAAGGTAACTACTACAGTTTTTTTAGCCACTGCTAGAAGCTGGTTTCTGAAGTGATGGACAGGAGAACATTGAGTCATGTGGGGAGTGCTGATGCTTTTCTTTCTGTCTGACTACTCTGCTTTGAAGATGTCTGATCCTGGCACTTTCCACCTCTAAGGCAGAGAGAGGTTGAATAGTTGATCCTTTCCTTGAACAGTTGTCATCCTTTCACCAACAGTCAGACCCAAGTCACTCAAGGGCATTTTCAGAGCGTTCACTAAAAAGAAGAGGACTATGAAAACCACCCAAAGCAGAACTAAAGTGCAGTCATTGTCCAAGAACATGAATTTTCCATCAGGATACCTGTTGGAACAGGTGCTTTAGGTTAATGAGGTTTCATGCATTGCTTATGGACAGAGGAACAAACTCCAGCTCTGATTCAGCTGGAAAGCAATCCTTGCCTATCCACTCTGAACCAAGAAATTAATTTGAAAAAAACCATAAAAAAACCAAAGCAAACAAACAAACAAACAAAACAAAACCAAAACAGAAAAAAAAAAAAAAATAAAAACCAAACCAAACAAACAAATAAAAACAAAACAAAAAAAACAAAAAAAAAACCAAAAAAAAAAAAAAAAAAAAAAAAAGAGAGAGATCCTACTGGAACAATCTGAAGCAATATTAAACTGTATGTTAAAAAGCATCAAACCTCTACCTCCTGTCCATAGGAACACAGGCCTCTTCATATACTTAACATACCCATGGGGGATGAAAAATGAAAACAAGGGGAAGCTAAATTCTGATGTGCCCTTCAGCCAGTTTGAAAACAAAAGCCTTTGGTTGCATGACTAAAAGTGCACCTGAGCTCCAGTGTTTAAAGTCTTCTGTTGTGCTAGTTTGGATTCTTCCCTCCCCTCAGTTGATATTATGTGAGACAGGCAGACTATTCTGGGTAGAAAGTTATTTTTAAACAGGCATTACTCTTTTTCAGAAACAGACTGTAAATTTTGGTCTTCTTTTAATTGCTTTACAAAGTAAATTGAGTCCCTCTGGTTATATAATTAATATCTACATTTAGCCCTGTATTTTTGACATGACTTGAGCCATTCATTGCTACATTCATTTTTCAAGACTGGCTAGGAGTTCAGATATGCATTTAATTACTGCTGAACTCTGGAAACTATCCAAAGTTTTTCCGGGGAGGTGTCCTAACAGTAGTGAGAAATACATGCCACAACCAAAAAAACTGGAGAAGAGTGATCTCTGTGAGCAGGTCTTTCTCATTTGTACACCCCTCTGCTCATATTGAGGAGCAGAGTGTCACCATATCTATACTATATAATGCATTTTACCACCTGAAATAAATATAAAAGAAGGGGCAAATACAACATCGGACCTTAAAACAGCAGGCACTGTGATGTCTGGTGAAGATTTCATTTTTAATAAACACAACTTTTTAAATAGGCTTCAAACAGGTTTTTGGTTGCAGTGTGGTTTGTTTGTTTTGTTGGGGCTTTGTTTGTATGTTTTTGTTTTCCAAAGCTATTCCCAGCATTCCAAACAAATTCTCTCCCAGAATAAACTTTCTTTTAAAGATGCGGTGAGCTCCCAGAAAGTTCAACAAACTTTTGTGGAGTGCCTTTTAGAAGTAACGTGCTGTGTAAGGCTGAGAAACCCGAGAGCTTTCCTGCTTCCAACATCTCCCTCTCGTGGCGTTTTCCTCACACTCCATCCCTCCTGTGCTGAAACATCATCCCTGGTAATAAATCCGAGAGCACTGATCACAACATCAGGTGAAACCCCTCCTGCCTTCCAATACTATAGCATTTTGCAATCGATTTTTTTTTTGTGTTTTAAAACATGAAATCTCACAGGCTTCACTGGACAGGATCCTAATTAATAAAACTGCAGGTGTTAGGGTTTTTTCAGGACTGACACTTCTGGGCTCAGCTGTTTCACTGAAATAAAGTTCAGCTCTCTTGTCTAAGGTGCTGAAATATTTCCTATTAACATCCCCTCCATGCATATTTATATCCTCAAAAAGGGCTCCAAAGCTTCTGTGCTGTTTCCAGACACAGCTACTGGTCTGAGAGCAGGTTTGACTTGCAGCTTCCTGAAGGTATTATCTATCCCCAGAGCATGGCAGAGACATGGCAGGGAGCAGAGCCACACTTAGGCAGGGAGCTGAGCTAGACTTAGGCAAGTGTTTATTCTCTTTTCTGCAAGCTGCAGTGCAGATTCACTGCATCAACCTTTAAATAAGCAAGATCACTTCCTGAAAAGATCCCAAGGTTGGGTGTGCTCAGATCTGCTTCTAGATTCCCCCCTCATCCTTATGCCTTTCTACCCAACAATTTACTTCATCAAGGTGATGCCTCAAATCACGTAGATGAGTCACTCTCCAAAAGGCATTCAAGTCTCCACCAGCCCTAAAGGCAATTAGGGTTGGGGATCTGTAAAGTGAGGTGAGATGAATCCTGTTCCAAATATGGCCTCTTGGGGCTCTTGGCTACTTATTTTGTCCTTCATCCTCAGCACTACAGAGCCCATCTGTTCTACTTTACAAAGTCAATTGAGTCCCTATGGTTTGACAATTAACAACTAACTGGAGATGGCCTCTGGGTCATTTAATGCTAAATTTATTTCATATGATTGATCAGAGTGCTGGATTACATTTGATCCGTGCTGAACTTCACGAAACACCCTGAAATCCACCTGTCACGAGTTAAATTAATGGATGAACTGGAAATGAAGCTGAGGGTAAGTTAACTGAGTGCTGCCACAGACTGCTTCCAAGCTAGCTCATTAAAAACTAACTAGCAGACCTTGATGCTTCACTGCAGTCTGCAGCAAAGCCATATTTTAAATGCTTGGCTATGGTAACTCCAAAAACCTAAGGTGGAGGAGAAAGTTGAATCAGGTGTCTCGATTCCAAGCTCATGATTGAAGTAATTGGTTGTTTTCTGACTTGGAAAATATGTTCCTACAACTTGTTTGTGAGCAAAGCCATCAGCTCACTTTGTGACTTATTCTGATAGCAATTAGCAGCCATATGGAATGAGCCAAGCTCATTACTTGCAAACAGACAGCATAAAATCTCTGCACCACTTATGCCTTCATTTGCTGTTGCATGTCCTTCTCTTTGCAACTGGAGGATTTGGCACCAAATGGCTCTAATTCACATTATTTCACCAAACAGAAAGTTTAACTGTACAACAAAGCTGTTCAGTAAGTTGTTTCCTCTAGGCCACGAGTTTCTGAACACATCCCCAGCTATCACAGCACTACAGCACCCAGACCTCAGAATGAGAGGCTCAGCAGATGTATGCTCTGCCTTACTAAAAGTGCCAACCAGGGTTTCTCCCTTATATTCTGAGACTTTTTTTCAATAATCTTAATTAAAATGTACTTTGAAACTTGACTTTCTCTTTCAAATTTCACTCACAGGTTCAGAAGTTGTTGAAGGACAATGTGCAAATAAGGCTGTTCAGAAGATGTTCAGTGGGTATTTAGACTGAAATTTTCCAGTTTTTCCTATCCCTATATATTTAAATTGGTAAACTGTAACAGAAATTGCTTCATAGTTTCTTTCACATTATTTCCTCTTTTCTTAGTTTCAACTGACTCCCAGTCTTAGCAGCTGTCCCACAAACCCTCAAACATATTTTTTCATCTCAACATGAGCACCACCAAAGGAAACTTTCCCAAAAATGCCTTTTAAGGGGCCTTGTACTTCAATATCAATCCAATTCTTGAAAATTTGACTTTATATCTTTTCCCTTTTCAGGGAAATATTCCCCATTAGATGCAAAAAAACCTGAAATATAAAAAAAACTGGAATACTCACAAGAATGAAGAGAGCACAGCAACTAACAACCTCTCTACTAAGGAACCATTCAAGCTACAGCTGCCCACCTGATCCCAATTTAAAGGTTTGCCTGGAAGTGGGTTGGGTCAAAGAAATACTCAAAGTTTTAAAAAAAGTCTTTTAAAGAAGCTTTTACTTTTCTGCATAAAATAATAAAACCTGTTGATCTCTTTTACTGACAGCATTGTTCTTTCTTTTATATAAGTTCCCAAGAACATTTTGACCCATGTCCAAATCCTCTATACTTTCAACAGGAATCAATATTGATCATGTTTTTTTAAGCCAGCATTTTATTCAAAGGATCCCCAACGTGCAGGAAACTTTACCCAAACAACAGTAACAGGCCATTATTATTATTCTTTACAAGAAAAAAAAAGGGTAATAGACAAACAGTAAAATATATCTCTGTCAATTAGGCTTGGAATTCCCAAATTCAAACAGGCATTTGTCTCTAGATATTTGGTACAATTTTGTGCAAATGCTTCACTTGCACACCCACATCTTAATCTACTGTGTTTATCAGGTTTAACTCCACAGACACATCCTTGTCTTGGAGTCAGAAATAATCTTCAATTTACATTTTAAACTAGTAAAATTGGACTAGAAAGAGAGTATGAAGGAATAAAATGACTTCTATAGGTTTGCTTCTTGGGCCAATATTGGAACTGGTAACAACATCAAATTCTCCTGATCCCTGGTCTAGCATTATTAACCCAGGCTCAACTTTATTTTAAACCAAAGTTGTTGGAAAACAGACCAGCACAGAGTCTAAAATGTGTGTGTCTCACCTGAATGCAAATTTGCAGTCAGACTTTTGGTTTTGTATTGCCATCACACAGCACCATTCAGGTTTTTCAGGGTTTATTGTACACAAATGATAATTGTGATAACTGGAGAATGACAATCTCTTGCCTGAGTCTTAGGGAGCCAAAGTGAACTGAGTACAGATGCACAAGGGCTCCAGCCTGCATCACAGGTATAATCATCCTGACTAGTGGAATAAAAACAATTTAGGTCACACCACAGAAGTACTCAAAAATCAACACTGCCCTGAATGCAAAATGAGAAAGATTTCCAGTGCTCCTGATCCAAGGGGATTGTACAAATTATGTACATTTGGATATGGTTCCATTTTCAGTCTTGAAATTTCAATCCACTCCTACCTCTAGTGGGATTAAAATAGTCCCTTCCCTAAACTTAAGATGCTGTTAGGAAGAGGAAGATGATTTTGGCTATGACTTGATAGGCACTCTGATCAGGTGTCTATCATAAGCAATATGATTTATAAAAAATAAAATAATATTTGTGAGCAGCCCCAGGACAAATTTTGATGTTATTGTTAATTTTGCTAGGATTGGCTAGTGAAAATGAATAATACAGAAATCAAAGACTGGAGATGGCCATTGGGAAGAAGAACAAACAACATCCCCATAAATAAGAAATAAACTAACACCTATGTTACCATTTGCTGTCACTGCTTTAATCTTCAATGATTATTAGATCAAAAGAAAAAAACCCAAACAAATGTGCCCCTGATATCTAATGGGTATTAAAGTAATTTTGTAAAACTTTCAAAGGAGCAGATATTAATTTGAATTCAGTGTGGGTGAGAGGGTGAGAGAAATGTAAAATTATTCCAAACAGTAAGGGAGAATTAAACTAAATAACAAAATTTTAATTTTGTTTTAATTTACTATTAACTTTCCAGCCTTCTATCAAATTAACCTATTTTTTAATCTTAGGCAATTAATTTCATCAAAGATAATTGTGGTCTAAAACTGCTGGCTGGCAAGCTGGTATCATATTCTTTTTGTGTTGCACCTTGTTTGGTCCATTTTTGTCTTCAATAAAAGTGATGAAAAGAGTTCAGAGCTAACAGCCTTAACCTTCAGAAACCTACAATTATGAGTGAAAGAAGTCCTACAGACGATTCTGAAAGTCAAGCCATTTAAAAAAAAATTGTACCTGAACAGTTAGAATTCAAGTCTCTCATAAAGTCCCCAGTTTTAAAAACACTCATCAACTCTTTGGACACATTAAAATGTCTGAATACACGTGGATATCTAGAGAGGAGATACAATGGCAATGGCTGGGCTGAAGTACTTTTTGTCCGAAAATCACGGCACTCTCTCTGGAGCTCTTCAAAGAGCAAGAGGTTCCCATGGGAAGGGAATAAAGCACAGGGCAGGAGCAGTGAATCCACTAATGAGGCCACACGTGAGCCTGCCTCTCCTGGGCTCTGCTAAAACATAAAGGAGCCCATGACGCACAGACCCCAATTAAATGTTGCATTTTCCAGGTGTTCAAATTACTGCCAACTGCTTGGACAAATCCAGTTGCCTAAAAGCACTTCAAGTTTTGAGCACTATGAGCACAATTCTCAGCAAACTCTTGGCACGTTGTTTAGCAGTTCTTTCTTTTAATGGGTCTTCAATTATCTCACCAAAATCCTGTGGAAATCAACCTAATGCCACCAGGGACTGCCCAGATAGCCTCAGGGATTCATGTAAGGGATGGAAGAGCAAACAGCTCGGGCAGGAGGGTAACCTGCAGGGGCTACCCTGGCTGATGGGGTCTGTAGCTCTGGGCTTGCCACCTCACACCAAGGGGGAATTTTAACCACTCCACACTGCATTCCCAGAGACCTGGCATGCTACAGTGGAAGTTGTCAAAACAAACCACTTTGTTGAACAGCTTCATTGCCAAGAGGTCATAGGAGCCTTGCATTAATTCATGAGAAAATGTGCAAGATTCAAGTTTAACTGGAAGTTCTGGTGGCTTGTGTCACACCCAATGTAGATTGCTAGTGATAATCACTGAACAGCCTGGGATAGACACAGGCATGATGGGCTGTAAGTCTGATACTGATAAAAACTTGCTGCAGGACCTGCTTGTCTTCAGGCAGGAAATACACAGCAGAAGGTTCCTGGGCAATCTGCACAATGGCTTCATTTAATGTGCCTTTTGTTGCTGTTATTGCTGATAAATTACTTCCCTTCACAACCCTTTGCACATGGCGATTGTTTATTACTGTTCTTGCCAAAGGAATCACATTCTACAAATTCAACACCTTCAGTGTAATCAGCTCTTCTGTTCAATTCTTTCTACCTTCTCTTTCTACATTTCTAGGCAAAATCTTTGTTTTTAAGCCTACTTCGAAGAACTTACCTTCATTGAGGAAAGTGCTATGGGACTTTTTTTTTCAGATTAATGGTATTTATCTGTGGTAGCTGGACAAGTTCCAGTTTCACTTTTTACATCTTTATACACAGAAATTCTCCCCAAAACTCCAGTGGGTGCAAATGCTTCCTGCCCTGAAGAATGTCACCTCACTGGATTTCTCATTCATCCTGTTTGTTGTACTCCCTCAGAAACAGGCTTAACAGGGCCCTCAGGGGTCTTTGCAAAATGTGGTGCTGTATAAAAATGCATAATAATTATTTTCACATTTCTCATTAAAACCTGTATGTCATTTCATTTGGGGAGGGTTTGCTTTTTTTTTTTTTTTTTTTTTTTTTTTAATTAACTTTTCAGGAAGGAAAACCTCTAAGCCATTTTACCTGATCATTCACCTCCTGCAGGTGCTTTCAAGGTAATGTACAGCCATTGACCCCCCTCCTAAACCCTGCCTCAGGTACCCAGCACAGTGAGCACACACAGAAGAGGTGACACTGTTCTGTGGTCAGGGTGCAGCAAACAAAGGCCTTTACTGCCACTCCTATTTTTGAACATTTTTCTTCCTTATGTCTCATGCAAGGGGGTGAAAATCTAAGTATCAGTTATAATTTGATGAGCACCTCAGCCTTAGAGTAAAGAGACTATTCAGTCTACCCTAATATCCTAATAACAAGAAGTTAGACAGGTCCAAAATATAGTTAGAACATTGCTTTTCTGTCCTTTGGTAAGAAAACTATTCTTTGAGGATAGATCTGGAAGTCCTTAGTTGGACAAGAAAGTCCCCAAGGCAGAAATTCCCCCAGCAATCCCCAAGAGCTGCTAAAAGGCAAATTGTATTATTTGTCTCTGGTTCTTTGATGTAGAATGGGTACCCAAGGTTTGTTCTGGTAGTGGGTTTCCTATGCATTTATATTCCCACCAAGTCTGTTCCTAGGACTGGCAACATAAAGCAGAGGAAAATGAATGTTGAGAAATTAATAATCCATAGCAGTAGAGTAGCATAACTAAAGCAATTAAAATGTTATAGGCAGTGAAACTAGGATGCCTTATTAGTTAACTGCAAATTTCTTCTCTCTTTCTACCTGTCCTTGGCTGCAAGCTGAACATTTACAGTAACTGCTCCTGTAACTAGCTCTCCTCTGAGTCAGCCCAGGTCCCAAGTAGCTCAGGGTTAGCAAAATAAAATATTAAAGGAGCATTTGGCCAGTCTCAATGAGAGTAGTTGAGGACTCATTCCACCAAGAGTTTAAAAGTGACTTTTCTTTGCAGCACAAACATATTAAGGGTTGCAAACGTATTCTCTGTTGGACTACAGCAATCACTCAAATTCGGATTTTAAGGGGATGTGGTATATCCTAATCCTATTTATACACTTTTTAAAACAGTATTTTCCTCCTGGCAGTTGAAAATTTATTCTGTTGGAATCCATATTTTTAAATGTCTTTTAGAAAGGAAAACATTTCATGTTTCTAAAGACTGGCCCACAAACCTGCTGTGTTGTCAGTGTAATGGTGGGCCTATGTATGAAGATAACACTTGTCACAGCAATTCACTCGGGCTAGATAAGGCTTTGTAAGTGTAATTAATTTAACCTGTGCTTTAGAAATGAAGGTGGTCTGCCTTCTGATTTCTTGTAACTACTACAAAGTGGGAATGTAAAGAAAACAGACTTCAAGGAAGAAGCTTCTGTCTGGTTCTTTTTCCTGTAGCTGTTTTAAAGGCTTTGTTTCAGTTACAGAATAGGTATATATAAGTAGGTAATTTCTTGCAAAGCAAGAAAATCTTTATTGTCTGGTTGATTGTCCAGCAAGCTTCCAATGGGTTTTGTGCTATTGTGCTGTGGGAGGCACTGAGAAGTGACAACCAAGGAGTGTCATGTCCAGTATTATAATTGGTAGTGATTTGTTTCTCATGTCTCAGTCCTTGGTGTGAATTGTGGTAGGTGATGAGTACATCTCCTTTAATGAGGCATTGCCTTTCCATTTCTCATTTTCCAAGAGAAATTCCTACCTGGATGAGACTTCCTTTTCTCTCAGATTGACTTGCTGAGTTTTATAGAAGATCCAGTATTCATTTACTCTGAGCATCTTGAAAAGCACTGTAGAGGACATAAGTATGGTCATTTCTGAGGAACTGCTATAATTAGTTCAATAAGGAATTAGTTCAATACTCTTCTGGAGGTGTAAGAAAACTTTCAGTTATGGAAAATACCTCCCCCAAGTGGCTTTGGGGAAGTTCCAGTTAAGATAACAGCACCTATAAAGAAGTCAGAGAAGGCTCTGTAACAAAATCTCAGTAAAAGACCAACTATGGTTTAACAATGAACCAGGAAAAATGAGAGCATTGCACTAAGTCTTGTGGGCCTTGTTCTTCAAAGCACTGCTGTTTCCTAAAGGACACAAAACCAGTCCATAGGCATTTTTCTGTAAGTGTGGAGGACAAGGCTCTAGTGCTTATCAATACAATTTGTACCATAATGGGGTGTTGGAGGACTATGGGATTAAGGGATTTTTATAATGAATTTACGAATTTGATAATGAAACTTCACTTATTTGAAAGGACAGTGTGGTAAAGGTTACCAGTGGCAGAATAACTGGAATCTGTGTCAGAAATCTTTGAAAGCAGCAAGGTCAGCAATGAAGATTAGAGGTCGTGCAAAACTAATACAGATCCTGTATTGTGTAAGCTCAGTTTTCCTCATAACTGAAGGAAACAGCCTGGAAGCTGTTCTCTTAAAGAGGCTGAAAGAGCTCATAATCACTAAGTCTCCTAATCACTAATTACTGTGGTTTACTAGGCACCCTAATATGTCTTAGAAAAGGGGAGAATAGATTTCCAAGTTTCCAAACCAAAGAAGGATACAAGACACTTTAAAGTACCAAATGTGAATTGCGTGTAGTGTAATAAAATTCCAGACGCATTAAGAACCCAAAATGGAGAAATGACAAAGGAAAGGACAACAATTTGTATTAAATCCAGGAAATCAGAAGCCTATTCTGTGTTTGGCTGTGTGAGTGAGGTTTTAGCTGCCATGGGAACCTGCTGTACTGCAGACGGTGGGAGGGAATAAGAAGGGAAAAGGAGGAAGAATTTTTAACTATAATAACTTTTCTGTTTATATCATCAAAGCCTACAGGGTAGCAGAAGCAGAAGATGAGATTTACAGCCTCTCTCAGCTCATCAAACTATGGGGGGAACTAGTCTCCCACTTCCCCTTTACCCAAACTTTCAAATAAATGTTTTAGAAGCTGTGACCTCGCAGCAGGAAAAAAAAATTAGGGTAGGAATGAAATCTTCAAAATTTTGTTTCCTTTCCTTGTGGCAAAGGACTTGACTGACCCTCCCATGCAATTCGACCCCCTTAAGTGGATCTTTTCACTCTGTTGTTTGTGGTTGGGTTTTTTTTTCACGTTGATAGGGACACTGCCCTGGAGATTTTGGGGAGCAGGGCATACTGGGCATAGCAGGAAGGACCAGGGACTGGATAAGAAGTCTTTGTGAATCACCTGTTCACCCTCCAGCCTGTCTTCTCTCACGCGCTCCCCATTTTCTTTTTTTTTTTCCCCCCAAGTCCATTCCCCCTTGAATTCTTTTGTTTCTTGGAATTAAGCAATTAATAAGATCAGAGTTTTGGTTTTTTTTTCCCTCTCCACAAAGCTTTGTCACATGTCTCATCAAACTTAGAGCAACTTGCAAAGAAAAATACCCCCTGGGAGCCGTTTAGATGCTCTTCAAGATTCCCATCTAGGGCACCCAGCATCTTTGCTTTGCTGGTGTGCCCAGTGTCCTGGAATTGATAGGAGGGGACAGAGGAAAAAAAAACCTGAGGAGGTGGGGGAGGAGGATGGGGAGCAGACAAATAGCAAATGTTCAGGCAAAACAAGAGACAAAACAAGTTCCCCCACCCTCATTCTTTTTCTTTCTCTACCTCCAGTATAACAAGTACATCTGCAGACAGGGCCATTTCTAAGAGGAGGTTTTCCCCTCTGATTTTTCTCCCTTCTAAGCTGGGACCAGTGCCTGTGCATGCAAGTGTGGGTATGCATAAGCAGTAGAGGAAGCTTACCTATGAAAACCAGTAGGCACCATCTCTGGGGATTCCTGCTGCCAGGTAAGGTTTGGCTTTTCTTCTTCTCTTGGCTGGTTCACTTTTCACAGAGAATGTCTTTTAGCTGGGTTCATGGGTGAGCAGTCCTCTGTGTGCACCCAGTGCAGCAGGTGCAGCTGCTGTGCCTGTGGGCTGACACCCAGGCACACACTAAGGAGGCTTACTGCAGACTGGAGGAGTTTCCAGAGGGGGAAGAATGTTTTCTCATTGCCTGCAGTTTGGACAAGTGAAGGGGCACTTCAGGAACTGCCTGGAGGTGTCTTAGCCTACTGACTGCATGGGCAGGGACATGTCCACAGGTCCACATGCCAGCCCTGGGGACAGTGAGTGCCATTGCCACCCCAGCTGTGTCACAGGTGAGCTACCGGGCGTGCTTTGGGTGGCACGGAGAGCAGAGCCACCAGAGAGGGCTCCCATACCCCAGGCAGGGGAGCCAAGGATGGAATGAGGGCTCTGAGAACCAGCTGGGAGCCCAGGAGACAGTCAGGGACAAGGTGTGAGCATGGCCAGCAGCTGTGCTTTAGGCAGTGTCACCCACCTGGACTTAGTTGCTATAGGTGTGATGAAGCACACCTGGAATGCTGCAGTGGATGGTCATAAACTTTTCAGAAGGGACAGGAACAGAGGGAGAGGCACTGGGCAGTACATTAGGGTCCTGTACATTAGGGAGTGTTTTGATTTCTAGAGCTTAATGACAGTGACAACAGGGTAGGAGTCAGTGGAAGGGCCAGCAAGGCAGATGTCAGTGAGAGTCTGCTGGAAGTACAGCACAGCAGAGAAGGGAGCTCTAGGAGGTCTAGGAGGCTCCTGCTGTGTGTGGAAGGAAATTGCCTGACACAACTGGTGACAGAGCTGAGAAGGACTGGCAAGTGATGTAACATTTGCAGGCTGTCTAGGGAACAGTGATCATGAAATGAAGGAGATCTAATCCTTGGAGAAGTAAGGAGGGGAGATCAGCAAACTGCAACTTTGGACTTCTGGAGGGAAGACTTCGCCCTGTTTAGGAAACTGGTTGTCAGAGTTCCTTGGGAGAAAGTTCTGAGGGGCAAAGGGGTCAAGGAAGGATGGACACTCTTCAAGAAATAAATCTTAAAGGTGCAGGAACAGGCCAATGGGATCGTGGCCTGTATCAGCAATAGTGTGGCCAGCAGGACCAAGGCAGTGATTGCCCCCTTGTCCTAAGCACTGGTGATGCCACATCTCAAATCCTGTGTTCGGTCATGGGCCCCTCACTGGAAGGGCACTGAGGGTTGGAATGTGTCCAGAGAAGGGCAATGGACCTGGGCAAGGGTCTGCAGCACAAGTCCTTTGAGGAGCTGCTGAGGGAGCTGGGGCTGCTCATATGGGGAAAAAGAGGCTCAAGGAGAAGCTCATGGCTCTCTGCCACTTCCTGGAAGGAGGTTGTAGTGAGGGGTGGGGGGGTCAGGCTCTTCAGAGTAACAAGGACAAGAGAGAACAGGTCCAAGTTGCACCAGGGAGGTTTAGATTGCATACCAGGAAAGTCTTTACTGGAAGGGTTGTCACGGGCTGGAATGGGCTGCACAGTGAACTGCTTGAGTCACCATCCTTGGGGCTGTTTAAAAGATTGGTGGATGTGTCAGTCAGGGGCAGAGTTTAGTGATGGACCTTTCAGTGCTGGGTCTACAGATGGACTCGATGATCTTAGGAGTCTTTTCCAACCTCAAAAATTCTATGATTACATTTTTCTGGCATTCCTGCCATGTTTGGAAAGGAAATGCTTGGACATTCTCTGTCCTCATTTTCTCTGTCACTAGAGAGATAGGGTATCCCAGATATGGTAACAACCTGAGGCCATCACTATACCCAATTCAGTAAGAGACCATCCTTACCAGCCAGGTATTTCCTTGGATAAAACCAGAGATGTCCCTCACCTCCCACTGGAATTGAGAGGAATACTTCTAGTATAACACCAACAGTGCCAAAAGCATTTGGGTGGCAAATTTGTGATTACAGGGAACCAGTCCTGTGTATTCTGGTGGTACTAAAGAGGAAGGATCAAACTGATAGTGCAGTTGGCTGTGGCTCCACTGTGTACATTTCTCTGTGCTCTGTCTTGTGTTAAAAGTTTCCATCCGAGGCACTCTCAGGGCACCAAAATGATGCTCTGAGATACATGGCTGCAGGTGGCTCTGAAGACTGCCAACCTCCTCAAAGCCATGCCACAAGAGCAGCTGGGGATGTATTAAAACCTGTTCAGCCTGCATGGATATCAGGCCTTCCTTGCACTCTTTTATTTGATGGGCGACAATAAATGTCAACATTTTTTATACTGTAATAATGTGAGCATAAGTTTTGTTTAAGCTCTGCTGTCCGTTTGAGATTTGTTTCAGCTCAGTGGAGCTCAAGCTTGCATGCTGCTGTCAAGCATCAGTTTATCATATTCCATCCCCACACCACCACAGCAATTTTTTTTGTGCTCTGACATGTGTGGTGCAGTGGAGGAGACCCTCTACACCTCTGCCACACCTTCTCTAGCTGGAAGTTGCTTTGCTCAGAGATGACAATTCATTTAGCTCTGATGCATCTGTTTTCCTTTTCCAGGTTTTGTTGGGGTTTTTTTTTTTTTTTTTTTTTAATTCCAAAATTGCTGTAAATGTGCAGAGCATTTCAAACCTTACAGTAGAGGCTATTTGATGTACTTTCATGGCAGCACACCTTATGTGATTGTCATAAAATAATTTATCCTCATGCAAGTGCTGTGAGGTACATGCTGTCTTTCCCCATTGTACAGGTTCAAAAGTGGGATAGAGAGAGACAGTGTGCCTTTTCCCAAGATATCAAGAAAATCAGAAGCAGACCAGGAATAAGTGCAATAACTGGTCAGTAAACACAAATTAATTTTTTTTAATTGCAGAAAAATCTCTATACTCCTTAGCGTTGATAAGAAAATACCTTAGAGTTCCTGTCATGACAGTGTGAAATGCAAATATTTCTCTTGTATGTAGTCATAGCTCTTATTTTAAATGATGGAGAGATCTTGGTGAAAATTCTGGTGCCACAAGCAAAGTCCTTTTGTCTTGTTCATATATGAACAGAGCTTATGAGCAAATCTTACCATCTAAAGATAAACTTTCATTATTTTCACTTGTATTTCTGGTAAACCAAGTGCATGTTTGGGAAGCCACGAAAACACATGTATCCAGAGGTGTGTATATATATATACATTAAAACATACATATTTTTAACTTGTGTAAGATCTATGCCTTCAGACAAACATGAAAGAACAGGAACTGTTCCTATTAGTATTTTCAGGCAGCAGTTCTGTAAAACATGGGACTGCCTAAAAGTGAACACAGAAGCTGGTTTCATAAATATTTTCGGATCTGATTTAGAGATTGAAATTATGAACAAAGTACTGTGGTATGTAACTAGAGATTTAAGAATTACTGATATCTTTTGTTTTCAAAGTACAGTATTTAGGTTTTGTTTACTTCTTTATATTTACCTGCAAAGAAGCAAATTCGCATTTTTTCCTGAAACAATTGACCACTGAGCCCTAAGACTCAAAGTAAAATGGTTAAGGGAACTAAACCTCTTTATTCTTGTGTAACTCATTAGCTAACATCAGACGATTAGTGTTAATGTTTCCATCTAAAACAATTCAAGTGCCTCATTAACAAGGATTGATTTCCTTTGATCTAATTACTTAATGTCCCAGATATATGGGAAATTCAGAGATCAGCACCGAGAAATCTCTGCAGACCTGGTCACATCTAGAACTTGAATTTACAAGTAGACTTCAGAAATGTCATTTAAAATTATAATGAGCCTTGTTTAGTCTGCTGGCAATGCTTGGCCAAATGTTTAATGAAATCACATTGATGATAGCTGCAGAATGAAAATGATGGCTGTGTGCTGAGTATGATTTAATCTCCATTATTATAGGCAAGTGGATTGCAAATTTCCATAATTAAACATCCAGTGCACTGGTCAGATTCTGTTGTAAAGTTTGGTAATTGCTGTTGTTGGGAAAACAGTCCAGCGGGGTGTTGCTGTCACATGACGAGCTTTTGAGGCTGAGCTAATAGGATGCCCTTTTAAAGTGTTCTCCATGTTTTCTGCTTTAGAGGCAGAGGATACCATCATGGAGATTTCATCAAAAGAAAACACTCACTTTTTCTCAAACAACACAGTCTTGCCCGTGGACCGATCTTCATTCAAATCTGAATCATCCGCATCCAAGGAAAAACAGGCGTGTTGTGGTGGTATAAAGGTAGAGTAAGAGTTTTGGATATTCCATTAGGGACTTAGAAAATCTCTCTCTCTCTCTCTTTTTTTTTTTTTTTTTTTAAATGAATGATCCCTTTTAAAGTTGTGATTATGTCATGCTGAGTCAGTATGAAATTATTAGAGATATATCTAAGCCACAAGAAAGTTTTCTTCAGATCTGTATTTGCCTAACTTTTGGCAGTCATCAAATATAATCTGTTGGCTGAGGCTTTCATATTATGAGATCTTCAAGACCATCCTAAAAAGTCCCTCTATCTTCCTTATTGCTCCACCTGAAGTTGAGAATAGAGCACTGGTAGACAGATACCACAGGCAGCTGACAGTACAGCTGTTTTTTAAGATAGCAGCCATGGAGGTCTCCTGGATGCTCCAAAGTAATATTGCATTATGGTCCATGTTATTATATTATATTATTGAAGCATTATTGTAATATTCTTCATTCAAGAGAACTGTGCATGAGGTGACTTTGAAATGAAGCTGCAGAAATAAAACTGTATTACCACTTTATCTCCATCTCTGTCAGCCACAAGGAGTTTTTCCTGGCCGTGGTGAGAGGTCCCTGCTCTGAGCTCACAGTGCAGCTGTGCTGCTGGCAGGAGCTGCCCCTTGGAGCAGGACACGGAGGCACAGCAGGCAGCACAGAGCTTTGCCCGCTGCCCCTACCTGATTTCCAAAATGCTGCCACTCTCTTGGGTGAGCTCAAAAATCACCGTACAGTGGCGAGATGATTTCAGTTACACGGAAAATGAGTCCTCGGCCTTGTCCCCTTTCATCATGCAGAGTCTTTATATCTCTTGTTTTTTCCCCTCACTCAAACACACACCTACGTTCAGATATTAGTCCAGCTCCTTTAACACAAGGATTTGCATTTAGCAGTGATGTTATTACCAGTGTGCCTTGTCAAATGAAATGTTGTAAGGAGGTTTGCACTGAAGGTGAGTACAATGCTCAGAGCACCTGCTTACTGGGAGTGCAATTATCAGAGAGGATTAAGGAGCAGACAAGGTTCTAGACTTCTAATCAAATAAAACCTTAATGTGTCTCTAAATTTTTGGGATTGGGTTTTACAGAAAGTATCCATATTCATATTCAAACTGAGTCAACAGCACCTGTATCCAAAGGTAGAGAGCAATGTCGTGGTTTCCATGGCCAATTGCACTGTGTGTATCTGTGGAGCACATAAACTCAATTGGGCTGCATTCACTGAGGGCAAATATAGGCAATAGATCTGTAGGATCTGTTCATGCTCAGGACCCTGTGCTCCCACTACACGAATTTCGGACCAGCCCTCGTTTTCCAGTTTAATTTTGTGGGAAAGGGGCTCAGTCTGCCCCTTTGAAGTGTATACCAAAGCACTGTGAAGGGAGATGGAGTTTAATTTCCAAAACCCCCTCATGATTCAGAAGAACATGCTAAAACAGTGATAGCTAAGAGAAAACTATCTCTGAAAAACCAAAGGATGGGAGAAGATTGTCCCCAGAAAAATGCACTCTGAGGAAAAAGCATGTGTTAGAGATTGCAAGGGGATTGTAGGGGAAGGATGAGCCTAGAAGAGAATTACCTGGCAGGTCACTGTTCATCTCACAGAATATGTAACATATTTTAAAATGTTCAAAAACTCACCTCCCCACCAAGCCACGCTTAGCATTTACCCATATGGTTACTGTGGAAGATACTCCCTCCTGAGTTTCTGAGTTTCTGCCTTTCAACAGAGCAGCAGCTTTGGCATCTTCCTGAAATTCGCAATGGTTGAGAGTCGATTCAGGTTTTATCAATATTGTTTATAAGAGATGAACAAATCATCTATCTAGCATTTAATAAGAGGTAGGAGAAATACTAGTTTGGCTATTTTTCAGAAGGAGAGGTAGGAATGCAGAACTTGTTTAAATAAATATTCATATATCTTCTGTACTGCCTGATTTTAATCACTGTCTTTTTTCACAGATCTTTCTTGGTGCATTGTCTTTTGTTTATTTTGCTAAAGCACTGTCAGGAAGTTATCTGAAAAGTACTATCACACAAATAGAAAGAAGATTTGACATCCCTTCCTCTTTGGTTGGTGTTATTGATGGAAGTTTTGAAATTGGTATGTGCTATAGAAACCCAGTTTTATTTTCAGAAAAAAAGAGTGATGCAATTCATTGTGATGTATGATTGTATGAATCTCCCTGAACCATAAAACTGAACAAGAATCACCTAGTAAAAATAAGTGGGACTATGAGTATGGTTATGTTCAATGGGAGAAGGTTGCTAGCACAGGCAATTCGGCATAGACGTAAAAAAATATAATTTGGTAAGCTAAGCATGTGACTAAGTCATACTAATAGACATTTTTTGCCTGCACAGATTTCTGCAGGCAGAAATCCACCTCCCCCCCCACAAGTGTTTGTCCTTTGTGATTTATTAAGCAGCAGGAGGACAAACCTCTAACTGTAATCTACATTTCTTGTCCTGTCCCTCTCCTTCCCACTCACACTAAGGTTTCCAGCATGTCATTGTGTCCTACAATTTCAGATTACTGAATTTATCTCATGGGTGTTCAGTAGACTGTGGTACCCACAGGAATGAAATCTTAGCCTAAGTGTATAAAATTCTGTTTGATTTCTCCTTTTTCTGCTTTTCTGGTTATTTGTTCTCTTCAGCTGGCACAGTCTTTCTCCTCTTTTCCAGCTGCTTATCCAAATTTTTATGGTTTTCCTATCATAGAAGGCATTGGGCTCCTGTAGAATGCCTGGAAAGAAGGAGAAAGACCAACCCCATCAGCCCCCTCTCCCTGAAATCAGTGCCTATACTACATACTAGAAATTGTTATTTTAGGGTATCTCCTATCAACAAGCAGTAAAACTCAGTTTTCCTTTTGTACTCTCAAAGGGAACCTCCTAATCATAATTCTAGTGAGCTACTTTGGAGCAAAGCTTCACAGGCCAAGAATAATTGGAGCAGGCTGCTTAATTATGTCAGCTGGAACATTCCTAATTGCAATGCCCCAGTTCTTCATGGGACGGTGAGTGCAAAGTGATCAGTGTTTTCCAGCTGGGCTGTGCACCCTGAATGGCAGCTCACTAAAACATTTAGGCATTGATTATGAAGATGGAAATAGGCATATGGGGATGTGGTTACTTAATTTTTTTTTTTCAGTGAAAAGATTAATTGCCATAAAGCAAATAATTTAACATGTACTATTTGCAGTTGTCATCAACTTATTTTTTATGAGTCTCTGATCTTGATTTGCCACATTTTGACATGGTTTAGGAATTGTTGAAATGTCAGTAAGAAAGTGATGACTATACTCAGGAAGACAGTCTGTGTACCAACCACAAGTCAGAGGATACACCAGTTTTTGATAATCTCTTAGTCCAAAGTCATGTATCATAGCAGAGCAAAGTGCTGGTTAAACTGAACTGAATCACTGACACAAAAAGAACCAAAAGGACAGTTTACATGTACAGCTGCAGTATAAAGAGAGCTCTGTTTATCCCCTGTAAACTACCACTGGCTATGGATTCAGGTGGATTTATGTGGACGCAGATGAAATTTGCATTTACGTGCTATAGGCCTATCTGGTAGTTACAGATCTAATTGCTTTTTCTTATCAGTACTTATAAAAAAATACAACTTTGTTTTCTAAACAGATACCGGTACGAAAGATTCCCTTCTACCATCAATTCAACTGTTAGCCTCTCTCCATGTCTGCAGGATAAAAGCCAAACTCCACTCTCAGCCTTGGAGAAATCACAGGCAAAAATAAATGCAGGTGACAATGATCTCTCTTAAATCTTGGGGCTGGTAGTGCTCATTATCATTAATGTTCCCCAAATCTTTCTGTCAGAGATCTCTGTTTTGGTTAGAAGGAAGTGAGAGAGTTTTCTAAAAAGGGATGTGGTGGCAAATTTATAAAAGAAGAAAAATTATAGTACCTTTGAGGCAGCTCATGCTAAAAATTTGTCCAATTTAAGCTGTTCCACAGTTTTCCTACTGTTTCTCCCACAACAGAAGAATTTTAGAAGCCCTGAGCTTTCAGTGTCAAACTGCTCCTATAAACATATTGCTGTCTCTGGTTCTGTACACAGGGTGTGAAAAGGAAGCGGGCTCTTCCATGTGGATCTATGTTTTACTTGGGAATCTTCTACGTGGAATAGGTGAAACCCCTATCCAGCCCCTGGGAATTACATACATCGATGATTATGCTGTTGAAGAAAATGCTGCCTTATATATTGGTAAATAAATACCATTTCTTTTTCCTAATGGATTTTTCCCCAGAGGAAACGGAGTCATTCTGAATAATGGAATGAATGAATGAATGAATGAATGAATTTGCCCTGATTGTTTTGTTTGCATAATTTCCAGTATTAAATTTATTTAACAGCCATGTACACTCAAGGGACCAAGTTCCCATTTAATTATACCAACACAGTTCCATTCTCTTAACTTGGTGAAAGAATTTGACCTTGGGTTCCTGCTGTTACCTTAATCTTTCTAATTCTTCTGGATATGGACTGCTGAGCTTCTGTGCACATTCAGTTCTCTGGAAAGTGATAAAAACAGGCACTCTTTGAAGCACTTGAAATAGCATTTCAGTGAGCACTCAAAGCACTCTCTCCAGGTTCATGTAGGATTATAAACAATAGTACTGAAACTTTAGAAAGCTGGTATCACTGTTTTCTTGTGCTCCTTGTCTGATCACTGCACATTCACCTGAAATATTACCAAAAAGTCCTATCTTATCATCATCTACTCTTGACAAGTTTCCAGCCAAGCAAAAGGCAAAAAAATCAGATTCTTTCTGTAAAAGCTTCAGCCTTCCCAGATTTTCAGGTGAATTTTTTCAAATTCAAAGTTTTCAAATCCAGAAAGTTTGACTGAGGGTGTATTGAAACATGTTAACAGTGGAAACCAAAATATAGTGATGTCTCAGCCTATTCAGGGCCTATCTCAGCTGAAAGTGGTCAGTTAACTTTCAAAAATGGCATTTGCTTTCCAGTCACTTTCATCTTGTCAGCTAAAGTGTTTCTAGCATGTGTAGACAGACTGGTGCTGCTATTGAGTTTAGGCCACTCAGTTTCCTGACATTTTTTCCTTCAGGCTGAATTTAACTCTTTAATCAGATAACAATAAAAAAGTTTCATTGTACTGGGGAAAATTTTATTGATGACTTTTTTGCTTCTTGAAAATATTTCAATTTGTGTAACTGTATCTCTTGCTGTCCATCACATGCTGTAATCTGCTGTTAGATGCAGAAGCAGCAGTGCCCTTTTCAGTGCCCTTTTTAGCTCAGGACTGTAACAGTCCCCTGTTTTCTCTTCCAGGCTGTGTCCAGACAGTTGCCATTATAGGGCCAATATTTGGCTTTCTCCTGGGATCCCTGTGTGCCAAGCTATACGTTGACATTGGCTTTGTAGATCTGGGTAAGTCAGAACCCTCAGGCTTTAAAAATCCACCCAGGCTCCAAAATGCCTATTTTAGGCCAAGAACTCTCTGATTATCTTCTGGGCATGGGGGGCTAGCAGGGCCACAGTAGGCACTTGATGAAATTAAAAAGATGACCAAGTAGTGCAGTGTTCCATGCAGAATAGGCTGGCAAGAAGGATGGGTGTAGAGGAAGAAGTTCTGACTCTTCCCCAGCCCCAGCAGATCTGCAGCAGGTGCCTCCAAAAGATGCTCTGGTAAGGAGGCTCTGGGGAGATAACGGGAGCCA
Organism: Muscicapa striata striata; assembly: GCA_030060385.1. Lineage (NCBI taxonomy): Eukaryota > Metazoa > Chordata > Aves > Passeriformes > Muscicapidae > Muscicapa > Muscicapa striata. Next base: position 121,565 of record JAREIS010000541.1, on the reverse strand, counting down.
GAAGGAAACAGGACTGAGGCTCAGGATCCTTCGTGTGCCTTTTTTATATCCTGTTGTTGCCTAGAAAAGTGGTTTGGCAGGGGGTATCAAGTCTCCTGATTCCTTTTGAGAAGGAAGTTTCCTTCCTTCTGAGAAAACAGGAAAAAAAAAAAAAAAAAAACTACAGGAGGAAAACAGTTTTTTTCCTGGGGCTTTTGTGCAGAGCAGCCTGACTGGGAGTGAGTGAGTGGCCAGCTGGACTGGCCCACGTGCTGGTCCTTGCAGCACCTCTGGGGATGTGCAAGCGGCACAGCAGTGTCAGGGTTAGGCTGCTGCTGTGCCCCAGCAATCAGTAAATGCTCAGCATGTCCCCACAGCTGCTCTGTCAAACACCCATAGGGACACTTAGCACAGTTACACCTGGTGGGCTAGGGATGGAAAGTCCCTGCAAAACCACCTTCCTTATGAGCAGCAAATATTCTCAAAATGTATTTACTTGTTTCTTCTTTTGCACTTTCTCCAGACAGTGTCACCATAAGTCCCAAGGATGTGCAGTGGGTGGGAGCGTGGTGGCTGGGGTACCTGATTGCTGGGGTGATCAGTGTCCTGGCTGGCATCCCCTTCTGGTTCCTGCCCAAGCACCTCCCAAAACCTGAGAGCAGGAAGGACTCCAGCACCTCTTCTGAGCACTGCAAGTTCATCATTGAGGAGAACAAGGACCAATGCACATCTGCTTGGCAACAAGCAAAGCTTGCCGAGATGGCAAAAGGCAAATCACTTGAGTTGTCTTCCTGATGGTTAAGTTTTTCACTCAAAGGCTTTTAGACTTAAAAATTTTATACTTTTTAGTCTCTATTTTAATGGTCTCAGAATTGTGTTTTTTCTCTCAGGTTTCACTCCCCAACACAATAGTACATAAAAAAAAGGTCTCTTCAATGTTCTCTGGACTTGGTATTGCATGAGAATGTCTTCAGCTGAGATTTGTCAAAATATAATAGTGGCCCAGCACAAGCTCTGCAAAAATTTTTTATTCTCATATAGTGACTGTTGCAGAAGTGGCGCTCAAAAGAAAACCAACCCTTGGTTTGTCCTAATTATTTTTTTTTCCTGTTAGTTCATTCACTAGGAAAGCATGTTCAATATCTGATCAGAATATAGTTGGGCACAGACCAGCTACAGTATTAGAGGAGCCTGTCTGGATTTAGACAGGAGCTGGTTTGCACAATTGCATTTCCTTGGCCATGCTTTGCCAAAAGCATTTTCCCTCAGAACTTGAATCTGTACCTCAGTATGTCTGTGCTTACTGTCAGCTGGGCTGAGCACTCTTTGCCCCAAATTCAGCCAAGCAGTGCTGCAGCTGTTGAGGACACATAGAAACCAAATGATTCCTAGTTTGTGATGGAAAGAAGGTATTCAAAGCAAGATATCTCTTCTGGGAAATTGATGCTTAGTTTTGCTCCACTGTTCCTCCATCCTAAAGTGGGGGAGCTGTTAGGACCATCATGGAACTTCATACATTCCTTCTGAAATGTTTTGTAGTATGGGTTTTTTTGGAAAGTGCACACATGTTACAAAGCATTAGTCAAAGAAGTTATTCTCTCTCTGGCCTGCTTGTTATTTCTGCTGTTTTGTCTTACAGACTTCTTGCCATCACTGAAGAACCTCTTTGGGAATCCAGTTTACATTCTGTATTTGTGTGCAAGTATCATTCAGTTCAATTCTTTAATTGGCATGGTGACATATAAACCAAAGTATATTGAACAACAGTATGGGCAGACATCTTCAAAAACTAACTTTGTTATAGGTAATGCTATATCTGCTTCTTCATATCTTTAAAATACATTTTAGGAGTGGCATATACATTTAGGAAAAAAATGTATTTTTTTTAAGGTATGTTCATTTCTTCTCCTTTCTTCTCTGACTTTAAGTAATAGCTCATAGAAGGTAAATTATTTCATTTCTGCATCAGCACTGATTAACTCTGAGTTTCTGCAAGAGTTACTGTAAAAGTTTACGTGACTTGTTATCTTAATTCCCATTTACCTGGAAATTTGAAAACTAATATATGTACAACACAAGAAAATAACTGAGAAATAATTCTGGAATAGTTCACAGAAATTTTTTTGTCAGACAGATCTGCTGCCTTGATGGCTTCCCATTTATTTAAGCAAAAAGAAGATCAGTTCAGTGAGTGCTCTGGGTGACTCTCCGGAGCGATTGGTGTTAAATAAGAGGAAGTAAAGTCATATCCCAAGCTGTCTCATATAGCATGAGAGAGAGAAGATGCTTCAGCCTTTGGGTACAGAGATCAGCATTTTTGTAGCTGACTTCAGGAGGGTGGACTTGATTGCTCAGTTGCTGAACCTGCTTGTGGGGCTCAGCTCCAGAGGTCCAGGGCTTCAATAGCATTAAGCAGCAAAGAGGTTTACATCTACCCAACACAGAGGGAACTGCCTTGTTCCAGGGCCTCATTAGTTGCACAGCAACAGAGGTATATATATGCAGAAAAGCTGTAATGATCCATTGTGCTATGTTAATTCCGTTAAAGATAGAAGCTGGAATTTCCTGGCACAAAACTCCTCAAAGCGAGGAGAAATCTTCAAGTACAGTTGATGGCTGAAGAAAGTCCAGAAAACAATCCCTATATTCAGTATAGTACTTCTCATTGTATTTAAAGATTTTCTGGAGCTAAGCTTTCAGCTATGTTGCCAAGTGAATGAGGATTAAGAACCGTTTGGTTTCTCTGAGCACAGGGACTATATCCAACAGAGACTGTGTGATGGTGTTTATTTCTCTTTCACAACCTCCATTACTCTTTCTTCTTCTTTTTTAAAAAACAGTTTCTATCAGAAGGTCTGATAGATATCAAAATTGTGAGAGCAATTTGAAGCACTAAAAATTTTTTTTAAAAGGCAGGTCATGCTCTGGCTCTCATAACATTAGATAAAACTAAATTTGTCCTCTAGGAATCAGCAGATGACTCCACTGACAAACGAGTTGTGGAAAAGATACATATCTTAAGAAATTGAAAGAGCATTATCTAAACTTCATCCATAATCTCTTTGTTAAAGAACCAGAGAGGAAGCATATCCTTGGGAGTAAGTTTTTCAAAGCTGTCCCAGCACCTTCGTAAGACTCCAAGGATCAGTCTAAGTCTGGACAAATCATCTGATCATTGCAGCTTTTTTTGTGGCTGACAAGGTTATTCCACTGAGCTTGGGTTTTCATTAATACAGATTTTTTATGTTTGATTTCAGGTCTTATTAACATTCCTGCTGTGGCCTTTGGCATATTCTCTGGAGGACTGATCATGAAAAAATTTGGAATTGGTGTTTTAGGGGCTGCAAAACTTTCCTTGGGGTCATCTTTCTTTGGTTACCTTCTGCTGCTCTCGTTGTTTGCCATGGGATGTGAGAACTCTGGACGTGGCTGGGCTGACTGTGTCGTACCACAGGTACCATGCTTCAGCAGAAAGGGCTGCTTCAAACCAAACTCTTTCCTCAAAGTATATTTTGGTGAAAAGAGAGGGACTGACCTGAATATGCTTCCCAGAAATCTGATTCAAATCAGTGGACCCACTCCATTCCAGCAGGCCACGACCCTCTCATGACTACAGCATAAACCAGTGAGGTTTATGTCCCAAGTGCAGATTATTTTCCTGATTACTTTTTAATTATTATTGCCATGGGACCCGTCCTTTGAGCCCAGTGATTCCTGGAACTGTGACTAGCTCAGCAGGGGGGAAGAGATTCAATTAATTTGTTTTTGCCTATGTGTGCCACTGAACAATGAATGGCATTTAATAGTCGTTGAACTCAAACTTAAGGACCTGTGGATTAGCCATGAAGTTAACCATGAGGTACACCTGAGGCTAACATTTTTGCCCATGTCATTACTCTGTAGAACTAACTTTTTGGGAGGAGTGTCCAGCACTCACAGACTCACAGAAGTTCTGGTATTGTGAAAACCTTAGGATAACAGAGAAATGAGGATTTACACTGCTGTGTGGGTATGGGGTGCAGAGAAAAGGGCGGGCCAGGTGCTCCTGGCAGAGAACATCACCCAGGAGGTGATGGTGGTTTCTGCCACATCTGCTGGACAACACCAGCTTCTCTTTTCCCACAGAACTAGACCCATGACTGATTATGAGCCAGCCCTGTTTTCAGAGTGCAACCTGGGCTGCTCGTGTTCCAAGAACGACTGGGACCCCATCTGTGGGGAGGATGGAGTCACCTACATCTCCGCCTGCCTCGCCGGCTGCCAGGCGTCCAGCGGCACTGGGAAAAGCACTGTAAGGCAACCTTTCATTTCCACACTGAAAATTCTCTCACTTGCTGGTACTAGCAGAAATCACAGGCAGAGAATGCTGGAGGTTGGTTTTTTTTTTTTAAGCTTTGGCTACCAAGACTGGTGGAAAAAAATCTAATAATTAGATTCATCAACAGTAGATATTTTAGAATTTTCTCTTTCATCGAATAAGCCTTTTTCTTTTTTAAAAGATTTCCCACTTGGGACTTAAACTTTGAGCCATCCAGAAAAGCATGATGTGCAATTCCTAAAGATCCACTTCTCCACTGTTTTGGTTATCACACACTTATGCTGGATATCTTCCAGGTATTTTTTAACTGCAGCTGCGTTGGAACCTCTGAATCGTCACAAAGCTCCTCAGCTGTGGTGGGACCATGTCAAAAAGGAAATGAGTGTCCCAAAATGTTCCTGTATTTTCTAATAATATCAGTTATCACTTCATACACTTTGTCAGTAGGTGGCACACCTGGATACATACTGATTCTAAGGTAAGAAATAACTTCTGCTAGCATTGCCAAATGTTTTCAAAGTGTGTTTTGGCACTTGACTGGTACTCCCTCCCCTCCTGGTGTTCCTAGTATTGGGAAATGTTTTGCAGGTATGCAAGGCAACATATTCCATGTAATTGTTCTCTCCCAGATTTTTCTCCTTGTTTTAACAATTGTTTTAGCGTGAGGTTGTTTTTTTTCCCTATTGTGATAATCACAGATTTACTGAATGCTTGTCACAATGCATTTAACTGCTGGAACTATTTGTCCATCACTGTAAGCTTCGAAGCTAATTTTAGCAAATGCAAAAGGCATTTAATACTGACTGACTTTCTCCAAAAATTGGGCTGAATTGAAAGTGTGCTTCTGTTATCAGTAGGAAAATAAATTTTTTTTGGAACACAAATAGTCCCAAGGTCAAGTTGCAGGCTTCATTATTTTTTTTTCCAATGATCTCTTTTAAAAATTATTCAGTATTCAGTCATCTCTGTTAAGATTCCAGCACTTAAGCAATCTGATGTTTTCAGATGAGCAGATATTGTGAGACCTGCCATGGAGGACAAATACAGCTAAATCCCTAAAAGCCTGAAAGATTTAGTGACATTTGCTTTGATGGTTTGCACACTGAAGCCACTGAAATATGCTTACAGCTGGTGACCAAGCGATTTGCTGAGATGTCATTTTGGTGGTATTAGTCTCATTACAGTAGCCAAGGAACTTGGGAAAGCCCTGAAGTTTTTGAGAAAAAAGCCCTGCAGTTCAGATAGCTGTTGTTCAAGCACCAGCTATTAATAGCAGGTGATTAGGCAGTGAAAAGGAAGTCTCAGATCTCCCTAAGAGGTCTGGCTATCACTCAGAATCACAAAGGACCCCTGTTTCCGTGCAAAGACAATACAAAGAATAAAACTTTTTTTTCATCTGAAAGAATATTTTTTTGCAGGATATAAGCCCTATGAAACATATATCAAATATCCAGTTATTGGTTTTATTTTCCACTTTTTGCTTTCGATGCCCTCAGATTTGTTTAGGAGGACTCTAGACTGAGGAGTGCTTGTGCGGGCAAGCATCTAGTGGGAGAGCAAGACACTGTTCTTGCAACTTAAAATCATTTTACAGTAAAGGCAGCTGCTGTCCTGCCCACCAACTCTCCTCCCTCAAGGAGCCAGGATGATGGTCTAAGGCTGGAGCAGGCTCATCTGAAGAACTGGATGTGTGTGGGACTCATCCTGCAATCTTAGAGGAGTCCAAATGCAAATGGTCTGCTCTGTCAGAGAATGGCTTGGAGCATTTACCTGTACAGGACTTGAGATCCTGATCCTAGATAGAATGCAATTAAAAGTGAGTGCCTAAATAGCCTGGGACTTGATCCTGAATTTCAGGGAGTGTCTAATAGAATATAAGCATCCTGTGGATGCATAATTTCACTACCAATTTTTGTGTCCTGCATTAGTAACATCTAAGTGCTGATATAATCTGAAAATCCACAACCATTTTAAAATGTGATGTTGAATATAGATGTTCAGAATTCCTACGTGCTGTTCTGGTTTTATCACCTTTTTTACACATTTCTCCAATTTGGTCAAAGTCCATGACATTAAGGAGGAAAAGGTCACTTTTTTTCCTTTCTCTTGCATTCTATTTGTGTTCTAATTATATACATTTGATGCTTTATTTCTAGCTAACACTTCTTTTGTTGTTGTTTTTAGATGCATTAAACCCCACTTGAAATCCTTTGCACTTGGTATTTATACTCTGGCAATAAGAGTACTTGGTAAGTCCATTTGTACTCCCAAGTTGGTTTTAATACACTCCTCACTAACCATTTATCTCAGAATTAAGCTTTGGTTGTTGGAAAGAACAATGTCTACCTGCAAATAAATATAATATGATTAAAAAAACCAAAACAGGAAAAAGGAAATTGCTTTGTACTTCATCAATCACATAATTATGTCTTAGGCATAATTAAAATACACAGGGCAAACCTTTCTAGAGATGTGATCCTGTAGATTATGAAGCTAACAACAAAATTACACCTTGTCCCCCTACTCAGCAACAAGCATAATGGAACACCTATGGCTGTGCATTTGTGACTGCTTTTCAGGCATATATTCACTAGTTTCTAAGGGAATTAATCTGACTACAGTGTGCCTGAGGGCAGGGTTCACTGCAGACTTGTGGTAGAGCCACCTGAAATCAGGAGTAACATGAGATGCCAATGAACTGGAAATTCTAAAATTCTCTAGGTCTTCATGAAAAAAAATTAGCAAGAAGCAAGTCACCTGTTTCCATGAGCAGAAGTTAGATGAAGGGGATGAAATGACATCAAAACAAGCTGTTGGCTTCTTTCTTACACCTTTGAAGGCCAGAATTTTCTCTACAGGCTTACTTTCTCATCCAGCAACCATGGGTGGCTTCCTAGGTGAGACAGAGTCCAGGATGTCCCCATCAGCACACGAAAAAAGGTTTTTCCTTTCCATCACCCCCATGAGCTGCAGAAGCTTTGCCCCTGCCACAGCAGGATCTCAAGACACGTGGAGGATTCCTGCCAGGCTCCCAGCCCCACTGTCTCTGTCCCTTCTCCCCACCCAGCACACAGGACACCCCTACCCCAAGCTGAACAGACTCCACTGCTCTCAAGCAAGGAGAAGTGTCTCCTCTTTTTTTTTTTTTTTTTCCAGAAATGTCCTGCAGGGTGAGGAAATCAAACCATGGCCAGCACTGCTTCCATGGACTTCCAGAGGCTTTTTGATGTTCTGTCCTGTTTTCCTGGCTTCCCACAGGGAGGAAAGGGTGGTGTGTGCCTGGGCAGCACAAGGCACGTCTTCCCAAAGCAGCAGTGTGCAAGAGTTGCTGCTGTCAGAACAAATCATTTAATGTTCTACCTGAACGTTCCTCTAGGTCAGAGCTGATCACTCTGGAAAGTGAATTTCTTACCTCTATTTGTTTGTTACATACACCCAGCGGGGATTCCAGCCCCAGTGTATTTCGGAGTAGCCATAGATACCACCTGCCTGAAATGGGGAAGCAAAAGATGTGGGGGAAGAGGAGCATGCAGACTCTATGACTCCAGTGCACTCAGGTAACAGCTCTTCTCCACTCTTCTTTAACTTTTGTTCTTAAAGCACATCTACACCTGGCACTGGTAGAAGAATTTCTGTTTGAAAATTGGAATGAAAGATTTGAAACTGAATGAAACACTCTAACAATATTAACAATAATGCTCGCATTTCACCATTCTCTTGGATTCAATGTCTTTTTGAGGGGGAGGGCAGATCATCTTGTTTCAGTATCTGCTGGAAATACTTGTTACTTAATAATTCACAAAAAAAAGATGTGTTGAAACCTCAATTTTATGCTAAAGCTCCCTCAGCTTTCAATATCTCTGCTGTCATTTTGTGTGTGTGTGTGTGTAAATAAGTTATTAAAGCTCATTTTTCTCCATGTTGGAACTGGATCAAGAATTGTAAGGCAAAGGTGCCACGAAATATGCTTGACTTATCTAGAGACTAAAGTGCAGAGTTGTATTTATCATTTTATTGCTAGAGGACAGTAATCTTCTGAACTGCATTTGTGAAAGGCTTCACCAGAAATAAAGAATGGAATAACAGTGGTAAGAGGAAAACGGGAGAACAGGTTGTCCCTTCTCCCACCACTAGGAAAATAAACATGAGAGGAGGGTACAACTTGTTTTGACAACTTGAAGGAAAGAGCAAAATCTCAGCTGGGACTCTTCTTGCTAGTAAAACATTATGATGTTATTGTTGCTGCTGTCATTATGCCTGTACAGCAAAAATACCATCAATGGTCCTGATATCACTGGTACTGTTTATGAGATGACTGAAAAATAGATTGACTGCTCTAAAAATACTAGTGCTGTTCTTAATGAAGCACATTGGGGTGGAGGTCAGTGAATGCCTGAGATGCTTTCTTGACCACAGACCACTCTACACCTGACCTGAGCGAGCTGACAAACTCCCCTCTCCAGGGTCATCCCCTTGATCCAAGTGTCCTTCCCCAGCCTTACCTGACAAAAATATGAATGTGTCTTTGATGCCTTCTGGTCGTGTATTGCCTTTGCTATGGGCTCTGATCCATCATTTCTCTCTCAGGTATGTGTACCTGGGGCTGACTTTGGTCTTGGGCATGGTGTCAATTTTCTTCAGTGTTGCTGTCCTTTGGGTTCTCCGAAAAAGGTCTTCTCCACGAGATGAGACCCTCTCAGCCAACGGGGAGAGAGGCACCTGTGGGACAAAGAGCAGAAAAGATTATTTTGTCAATAGTGACCAGTTAACTCAGTCAACTTACTGGCCAGAAAAAGAGACCAGACTTTAGGAAAACTGAGATCTCCATGGTGATTTTACCCAGTGAGTGGTGTTCCAGGCAAAAGTCCATATCAGTGAAGCAGTATCTTAGTGGCTATGCTGAAAATGTTCACCTTCTTGCAATTTTCACTGTAAACCCCAAAAGCAAAGACCACCGATTTTGAGCACGTGAACAGCTCTAAAAGCACTGCTCACCATTTTTTTCTGATGAGTGAGGGGATTTCCTATGGCTGAGGAAGTGCTGTTGTGCCCTCTCCATATTTTGGAGCCCCTCAGCTCCCTCCCTGCCCATGGAGCTGCCTGAGCCCTGCTGCCCCTGGATTTCCTGCTGGTGTGGGGGGCAGTGGGGAGGCTGCCCTGCAGCTCCCTCTGCCATGGACCAGCCAAGGGCACACCTCCTGACCTGGCAGCCTGGCAGGCAGAGGGATCTCGGGCACAGCAGCCCATCCTTGCCAGCAGCGAGGCACAGGGCAGGAGGAAGGTGGTTTGCTGGAAGGAACAATCAGCCACAGGCTCTGGGTGCCTCACAAATTTGACCCACGATACTTAGGATGTCAAGCGTTGTGGTTAGGAAACCATTTTCCAGTAGCTTTGTTCCAGCACAGCAATCAACTATACAACAACTGTAGAAGTTGTCATTACAGTCAAAGAGACCACAAGAGTACCACGCAAAGGAAACTGGAATGAAAATAGAGCTTTCCTTAGATTTCCAGCAGTTTCTTGCTTCTTGCTAGTACTCAGTGTACTAAATAATACCATGCACTCTATGATGTAATAACAAAATTATACAAGATACATATGATTTATATTTTAAAAAGCTATGACAAGACAGCTTGGGAAAAATAAAATTAAAATTATTTAAAAGACCAGGTGACTTGGGGCTTTTCCTTTTAATTTATTGTGTTTTCTAGCTGAAAGTAAGACATTTTTGAACTTTGTCAATATTTGATAATAATTATATTTGGGGTGGGGAGTGTAAAGCTTGCACTGGACAAGATAATGGTGGTACCACAGGGATATCCTTTAAAGCAGTTAGAATTTCTGAGCACATGTTGAAAAGCAGGCTTCATCGTGCACCATGATATTGGCAAAACAAACTCATATCATATAATTTGTGTCCCAGCAGTGACTGTAGGTATCCTGCTGCCTCTCCTGTGGGGTGCATGAAGAGGGGCACATGTGTAAGAGTGGGATTTTCACTGGGCTTTATCAGTGATCAGAGTTTGTCCTGTGCCATTAGGGACCTACCTAACCCACTCAATAGCAGCACCAAAGGATGGTGCTTATGCACCAAATGTCTGTGGAGGTAAAGCTTTGAGTGCATTCCTGGGGAAAATGCATTTGTCACAGAAAGAACCAATGTCACCCGGATTTGCCACATGGGTGAGTGTTTAGGCAGTGGCCTGGAATCTGGGAGACCTGCTGTCCTATCCCAGATCTTTGTCCTCCCAGGTGAGGGTCAGAGACTGTGGGCAGTGAGGTTCTGGACAGCTGTGGCTGTTCACTGGGCCCTGTGAACTGGATATTGAACTAAACAAATTTAAATAAAATAATCTGAAGATTTAAGAATATGGGATTAAGTCAAGAGTTGTGGTGAATTACAAAGATTGGCATTCCCAGCTCGGGTCTCATCATCATCATAAAAGTAGAAAAAATGTCAAACTGCACGAGCAGCACCAATGCTTGGAGCCTTCCAGAGCCTCCTGGAGAGGGCAGTTCCCATAGAAATGAGCTGTCAGATCCCATGAGAGGAGGGAGGAACCCAACTTAAGTGCACACTGAGATAAAAAAGGAGAGGTACTTGCACTTCAGTCAGTGCTTGGTGTTGTACGTGTGCCAAAGCAATGGGGATGATTCCTTTGTGAGTCAGTCCTGGCAAGGACACTGCTCCTTTCCAATTATGGAGCTGTCACAGCAGCTCTTCTGCACATGCCTGGCAGCATGAGGGCCAGGAGAATTCACTGATTTCACCCGGGTGAGAGAACATTTTTTTTTCTCAGTAGCTGGAAATGTGCTGTGTTTTGGATTCAGTAGGAGAATGAAAATGGACAAAAAGTCCATTATTGTTGTAAAAATGATGAGTGGCAATTTAAATGTGGGGCCCTTCAATAGTGGTTTAAAGTGCTCATTACTTAAGCAGCATATGGCTAATATCAGGAGGCTAGTTAACCAACAGCTCATCCCAGATTAATACAGTTCATTGAATTTTGAAGAGAGTAAATAGGGAAAGGATTTAGTGGGCAGCACTGTGGAGCACATACTCACAGCTGGATGGTGACCAGGCCAGGAAGCTCTCTCTCATGGCTGTTGACTATGGCAAGTTTGAAAGGCTGTTGTACACAACCAGAACACTCTTGTTGATCCTTTGATGTTGGCACTTGTAAAATAAGATGTGGAAAAACACAAACTTGTTTAAATAAAAAACAACCTGTGATAACATTATACACTCAGAAATTTCCAGTGTCTGGAAATCAAGCAGAATAAAACTATAATAGAATTAAAATACTTTTTTTTTTCCCCTTTGGTATGTTTCAGACACCTGATAGATTTTTCTGTCAGAAAAAAATCAAGACTCGCCCATTCTAGTAAAAGATCTGCTCTAGTGTAACAAGATAGATGAACACTTTATTGGTTTTGTATATAATACCTGGTATTCAATTACATGAGCCATATTAATCTTTTCGGTCCTGTTACCTCAGTTAATATCCCAGACCATGTGAAGGTGATGGGGCGCTTGCCCTGGGACTTCACCTGGGATTTTTTTCTGCTGTTCTGTGATGTAGCTCACATTTGGATTGGCCACTAAAAAAGTCTGAGCCCTCTCACCTGCCAACTGACTTTCTCTTGAATTCTGTGTCTATAACAACAACTCCAGTCCAAGCTGCTGATTAAGACTGAATGCAAAGAGGAGCTGTACAACCAGCATTAATATCTAGCCTTTGTATTTTAAGCAGAAAAAAAAAAAAAAAAAGAAAAGAAAATATCATTAAAACAGCACATCATGGCCTACTTTTCCCCAGACAGATGCACAATGTAAATCAATGACAAAATTGTCAAGTTCTTTTGAAAGGTAAATGCTGCACTGAGCAGTGGAAGGATAAATTCTCAGACACTGGCTAAGATGGAGACAACAAATCAACCTCTCAGCATGCTCTTCTTTCTTTCCATCTCTACAGCACCAAACAGAAACTAGACAACCTGGGACAGGAGCACCAAAGAATCGTTTTCTCATGTGGTAAATGCTATTTTCACTCGCTCAGGATTCCCACAGAATCTTAACTACAGGAGTATTTGCTTACACTTCCTGTGCACTATCCCTTTTATTTAGTTTGTTAACAACGAGTTAAATTGTAAAATACATTGATTTTCTGTATCTAGGGATTAGTGTCCTGAGAATAAGACGGCTCCAATCAAAGCTGCCTGCTCCAGTTGGCCTCTGGCTGGCCAGCAGCTCCCTGCTGCCTGCCCTGCCAATTGAGCCTTGGCTGCTTCTACTTCTGGTGGGATCTGCTGCCACCCTCTGCCTGGAGGAGCCTGCACACAGCTCCTGTGCTAAAGGTGACTTACTGCGGCTTCTGTAAGGACTGCTTTTAACCTCAGCAGGAATCACAAATTACCAATGTCTCAGTGTTGTTATTAAGGGTGTTTTTACTATCATAATACTTTTTTTTTTTTTTAATTGAAGTGTGAATAGTATGGAGGGGGGAGTCTTGGATGGAAAAAGAGATACATCTCTCTTTTTCAGGTGTGAGACCATAGTCTTCAATTTGACTTCAGTATTTTTCTATTGGGGTAATTTTAATCAACATTTCTTGGTTCAAGAATCCAGCTTTGATTGTGAATGCTTCCACAGACAGTTTGGACAGCAGCAGTCTGAAGATAGAAAAGTTCCTCTCAGCCATACTGAAAGCAAAGTACAAAAGATATTTTAATCCTGAAAAGTTATAAATTAATGTTATATACAGGGCTAGGAAAAATTGGGAGAAACTGATTTGTATTCATTTGTCAGAATGGTGAAAACAAAGAAATGCTGTTGCACTTATATGCAAAAGAAAGTAGCACCTTTTTCTACAGGTTCTACTACTCCAAAGTAACAGAGTAATTTTAACTCCATCCCTTTCCAGATATTTGGGATTAAAATGACAAAACCCCACTTGGTCTCCTAATACATCAGAAGACAACTTGAAAAGGAAACCTTGACAATGCAAAGCTCTACCATAAAACTTTATAAAATAACAGGGAATACTTATCTTGACACAGTCAGAGCTCAAGAGTGGAGCTTGTGACACAGCCCTGAAGGAGGATGAGGACACAGGTGTTTGTGTGACTGTTCTTTGGTTGAACACCAGCAACACAGAGCAGCAGAACGGTTTGTTAGCCTGCAATAAAGAGCAAAAAACAGGGGCCAAGATGCTTGTCTTGTGACAAGCAAATGTTGAGCATGGTATAAGAAACCTGCTGGAAGTGGGCAGTTGATGTTTTATGCCACAACAGGACAGGAAGGATCACTAACTCTGAAAAAAAAAAAAAAAGGAGACCCGCATCTGTTATAGGACCATGAATTTCCATCTCTTGCACATACTTAAAGTAATGCTCTGACTCTGAGAGCACCTCTTTTAGAAAAATTGCAGGGATGGCCCTGTTGGTTGTTTAGGGTTTTTTTCATTCAGACTTAAATATAACGGATGCAAGCATAATCTAACACTATGGATTTTCTCTGCAGTGATGAAAGACATCCCACTTGATCACATTATTGATCACTTAGCCATGGACAACTAAAAATCATTCTGCACAGAAAGTTACAACCAAAATGAATCAATAAAATAGCAGCAGAGGTTTATGGAAGATTATTGAGCAAGTTAACCTTGAAGCAGTTACGGGACACAGTGGACCGGTGATTTGGAACAGCCAGCATGGATTTATCAAGGGTACTTCAAAGTCTGACAAAGCTGGTTGATTTCTATGAGAAAATGGCTGGTGAAAGTGGTGGGAGGGCTGGGGGCAGGAACTTCCAGGAATGGAATACTTTGGTGTAACATCCAGGCAGACAGTAGTCATAGCTCAGCCGCCTCAAGAATAACTTACCTTTGGAGTACAATTACTCTCAGCAATCAGGCAGAATGCACAGCAGGGGCACAATCAAATAAACCTGTTCTAGTTTCCTTGAACCAGGGTTGTAAGAGATAAAGGGCTGCTCCAAAGTACACACAGCCCTAATACACTTCCATATTTCTCCTGCCTATTGCTGTTAATAGCAATAAAGTATAAATCTGAACAGCCTTCTAGGCATGAATGATTCTTGAACACCCTCTTGGCTCTATATACCCAAAGCACTACATTTTCTCTTCCTGCAAATTCTTGGCTGGCTCTAGTAGATCTGAGCTGAATGGACTTTAGCCAGACTATGAAAAAAAAACTTCATAACAAAATGCATTGGAAACAGGTTTATTTCTAAAGTTGGGACACCATCTTTTTAAAGACCAGGAAGGTGTGGACTACTATAATCGAGACAATTTCAGGAGGAAAAAAAAAAAGATGCTCCACAAGAATGTACAAAAGGAACACACTTGCATGTCTTCTTCCTAATTAACTTTTGACCACTGTGGATAAACACAGATTTTGGGACCTTTAACAGAGGGCAGAACTGGGAGGAGACAAGATTAAAACTTTGGCTTGAGTTGTAAGTTAATGATTCTTCTACCACGTACCAGCAGAGCTTTGCTCCAGGAGAGAATTCTCTGCCTTTTGAGCATTTGTGTGGTAGTATAACTGCTGCTGCTGTGGATGCAGAACCTAGGTAGGAACCTCTTTAATATTCTTTCTGTTTGCCTTAACTTGAAAAAGTTGCCATTAGTGTTTGCAGCTATCAAGCCTGACCTGGGTAGCATCAGTTGCATTTGCTGTAATTGGTAGCACCAGGAGCGGTCCTGGTGAAAGCGTCGACGCTTCAGTGATGGCATTGTGCACTGTGTGTATGTCCCTGAGCTGTCAGCACTGTGTCTTGAACAATGAGCATTGAGGTCTGCACAGCTCCGCAATACCCATTTTTCATATCAGGTGAACTTAAAAGGTCTTGCTGTGGATATAATTAGAAATCAGTAAGGCAATTGAATTAGCACTGCAGTTAGAGTAAATCATTACAGTTCCATAAATTACTGGAGGAAATGTGGCTCTTGATTTGTGATCTCCTCCTCTACTGTGTGATGTCACGGTCCCTGAGAGTGCAACTGTGGTGACAGCCAGCCCAAAGACTTGGAGTGCCTTTGCTGGATTCTTAAAAGTTGTCAAACATCACTATATTTTTCTTTTATAAAACTCTACAAAACCTGCAGCAAACTATTGTCTTGACCTTTGTAAATTTATTACCTGTTATTCATGCAGAGGTTTTTTAGTTGATGTTCTTATTCATTATAATTTTCATTTAATTAGGGGGTATAAAACAAAGCTGAATTTTTTATGTCCAATAAGGAACAGATCTACTGAACAGGCCCAGAGTTAGGCCTTGGCCTCTATAAGATCATGTCCCCCAAAAAACTGAAGAAATCTGTCCTTTTCAAGGCTGTCTGCATTTGCTCTGCAACTGAATTGCAAGTTGCTGCCTGATTGCCCATGGTGTCATGGGAGCTGCCAGCTCCCAGCAGCACAAACTATGACAAACTATGCACACTCATTTTTAACTAAGAGCTTTGATTTTCTCCATCCCAAAGTGGTTCTCAGAAGAGACTGTACTGACATAAAATCAAGTGAATTTGTCAAATGTTCCAAAAAATGAACTGAGTGTTAGATTTGATCTGTCTGTACTGCTTGGAATTCTTTTTTGGATGAGGTTTGTTTTCTTCCCCTAGGAAGTAAGACTGGTTAATTTGTTTTTGGGCTGGTTGACTACCTAAACTATACCAATACCTTACTTGCCTCATCTTGTCTTTCTGCAAATGTAACTCTCTCAGATCATAATTACAGAAGAGTAGCTTGTACAGACAAAGAATGGTAGTTTTAGAGAACTTACATTAGTGAAAGGGCATGTTTGGTGCAGAAAGCTTCATACTTCTGCTTTCATACTTCATATTTTTAACCAGACCCTTGATTTGTTAAACACAGAAAAAAGGCTAACGAAAAAATCTTAAAATAACAACTTTATCAATACCTAAAATTGTCAGGCTCAGCAGCTACTGTGTGTTGTCATGAATTGGGAATTGACCTTTTACCTTTTTTCTAATGCCCTTGTGGCCTGGAATTTCCTCAGCCCTTATCCTTTTCATCTCCAGCTGATATCTGTTTGATATGTGTGTAGGTCAGGGTCATCTGAGGGTGGTAGGAGATACTGTCACCAGATTCTAAATCATGTTGTACCTTTAAACTCACAAAAAAAAAAGCCACTTCTCCAATCCTGTGACCTGCAATGATATGCTCCCCCAGCATATTATTGTAGTCATCAATGTATCATAATTACAAGGGGAAGTTTATGTCTCCAGGTTACACTAAGACAGGTGAATTTCAGAGGATGGACTGCTCAAAAGTATTTGTGTACTAACTTTTCCTGAGCACCAGCAATTTTATTTCATAAGGCTTTTGTTTGTAACTCTCCAGTCTTGGAGAAATCCTTTCTCTGCTTCTTGTTCCTATCTGTCTGAGTAGCCAAGAGGAAAGAGCAGCTAATTTTTTTTCTCCTGATACATGTGCTGACGAGAATTATAGCATAGTCACAATAGATTTTGGAAAGTAGATATTAGCAGTAGGAAAGCAGAATAATGTTTTCCAGAATTGGATAAGTTCATCCAACTTTTTTTTTTCAGCTGCATTCAAGCGTATAAAACTTCTCTTTGTGTGATTTGCTCCCCCTCTCTCTCTTTTTCTCCCTTTTTTCAAATGACTAGAGTATTGTGAATGGTGAAATCAGGCCATGTGAGCTGTGATTTCTGAGTTCTGACTTGAGGACATTAATTTCAATACTCTAATAGAATATGCAATACTCCTACCTGCAGACCTGAAGATGGCTTGTTTCAAGTGACCCATTTTTTTTCTGAGGGGCTCTGCAGTGGCTTCTGGATCGTCCTTGAGAAACCTGTTCTGATTGTAGTGGTAATTGCACAAACAGGCAAGTGTTTTCATTCTTTAAATAAACTTTGCAAACAGATATATAGACTTCCTTTACAGCTTTTCTCTGAAGTGTCCTTTTTAGTTGTTATCCATCTCTCAGATAGAGAGTTTTTAAAAGCTGAGGGGAAAAAAAAGAAAGAAGTATTGAACTATTAATTGCAATAAACCAAAATGCAACTTAATAACAAAACAAGGCTTTCAACACAAAATATTATCATGTGCCAAAGTATATATCATTGTCTATGGGTACAGGAAGTTCCTGAGGCAACTGGATCAGTTCTGCTGAACTGCTGAGTTGCAGATAATTTCAAGCATGGGGGCATATATACAGCACTGCAAACAGAAAGGGATCAGGGATACCCTGCCTATTACTGCAAGAAGAAAAACACATGTAATATCCTTACAGGAGGACAGTTACGTGAAATAATAAATTCTTTTGTAACTAAGAATTGTTTCCAACAAGCCACTGTAAAGGAATAAATTGGATGGCACAGTGTTGCTACAGATTTTACCAAATCAATGACTGAGTTCTAAGCCACATGGCCTGCAAATTTAGAGCTTCCTAGGACTCCCTGTGATTCAGCATTACTGCTTTTGTGGACCCTTGTAGTTTATTTTTGGACAGAGACTTTGTCTCTCACTCCTCTGTCAAACTGCCTTTTTAGCATTAAAAGACAGGACAAGGTAGAAAGGGATGGGCTCGCGTCTCTTAAAAAAAAAAAAAAAGTCAGAACTAGATACTTCAGAATTTAAACAAATACACACTATGAAACATGCAAGTCATTGAGCCAACTCATTTTAAGTGGAAAGGTTCAGTTTCAACTCAGCATATTCCTGTAATTAGTTTCACCAGATTCATCAAAAAGCTCCTTAAGCAACTCTACTTTGGTGTATGTGCTTTTGTATTTATTACTGTTTTCTCTTGAGTTCAGATCACTCAGTAAAGAAATCAGTCATGACAGTGGAAACCAAACCCAGCAATGTCATTGACTCAAGCCAGGAAGCAGAACCTGACCAGCTTTTGGATGATGAAGGAAACAAAAATCCACCAGCCAAAAAGACTTCCTCTTGCACTGGATTGAAGGTTTGGTGCCTCGGCAGTATCACCATGAATTATCATTTTTATCTGTTCAGAAATGTTGTTCAAGATGTGACATGCCAAATTCCTTCCCCTGTTCCCCCTATCTTTTGAAGACCTGGATGCACACCAGAGGTCCAGGGGATAGTCAGATCTTATCTTTTTTCTAAAGAAAATAAAAACTCATGATCTACTGTATTGACTCACAAGTTACTTGTAGGTAGATCTCCTTCTTGGCTATCAGAGAGAGACAGCAACTTCAAGTGGGAGACTTGAACCAGCCTAGAAGATTTTTCTCTTCATTCCTGGCAAAAAGAGAGTAAATATACAAATTTTCAAGCTTTTCCTTCTTGGATTGGCTTCATTTGTCACAGTAGATAGTATTGCAATGTCTAAACCTATATTTACTTTGTTTATTTACCCAGGTTTCTGTTGTATTGGAACTCTTGCCCAGTGACCAACAAGTCTATTTGATTTTCAGACTATGTGGAAATCGCTGGATAATATTTAAACAAACTTAAACTTTTTACCAAATAAATCTTTATCTGCAAAAGCCAGTGTGTGTTGGTGGAAGCAACAGTCAAACTACAAAAGAGTATTGAGCTGTTCCTTGAGATATATGGTACACTGGCAACATTTCAAAATACATCATATGACACAGAGATTAACTCAGTACCACATTCCTCATACTGATGTACCATAAAAACTTACTTAAAGCGTTTATTTTGATGCCACACGATTGAGCTAGAATCAGTTATGAATTGTCCTAAAATAAAGAGACATGTGACCCAAGAAAATTTGGGTTAAGGTTAACTTTGTCACTCCAATTTGAGCAACACATATATGTCATGATGATGATTGTTCCACACCATATGAAATATATTTGATCCTTCTGTGGCCAGTTTTCCTGCCTCTCCCTCCCATATTCTGACTCTTTCCCCAGGTGTTTCTGGCTGCTCTGTCATTCAGCTACTTCAGTAAAGCCTTGTCTGGTACGATAATGAAGAGCTCCATCACTCAGATTGAGAGGAGGTTTGGCCTGACGTCATCTACCGCTGGTTTCGTCGATGGCAGCTTCGAGATGGGTAATGGATAATGCCCAACATGCAGAAAACTGCTCGGAGAAACATGAGGCAGCATCTGGCACTAACTCTGCTTCATTGCCTTGCAGGCAACTTGCTGGTGATTGCATTTGTAAGCTATTTTGGAGCTAAGCTTCATAGGCCCAGAGTAATAGCCGTGGGATGCTTTACTATGGCTTTGGGATGCTTTTTATCAGCCATGCCTCATTTCTTCATGGGATAGTAAGTACTAATCATGCTTAATTTAGGTAACCTAACAATTGCTTTTGAATGAAACTTGTGTATTTAGCCTTAGATTTCCTGTAGAACATCGCTTCCAAGCACAATGTGACACACACACCACTACTGTGATGGTGAAGGTTCATTTAAAAAATACACCTCTTCTGAAGGGAAAGTTCAGCTCCTTGAAGAAAGGAAATAATCACAGTGCTTTTGTTTCCAGTCAGGCTTGTTCAGAAAGGAGGAAAAGAAGGACATTATGCTAGAGCCTGCAGATGGATGAGTGCTGGTAGAACTCTTACCAGGTTTTTCTTCTTCCAAATGCACATGCCTGGTTAAACTGATTTTCTGTATCTGGTTAATTTCTATTCACCTTCTCCAGGCTCAGGGAATTACTGCATTATGCTCGTATGTGATAAAGTTTCCAGCTATAGTTTGAGCATAGGGGTAACAAATAGAGAAAAAGATATTTCTGTTGATTTCTTAAATACATTAGAATAATTTTAGGTATACAACTGCAAAAAGAAAACTGAGGAATGCTTTCTTTCATGCTAGTGGATCTTGCACTAGAATCAGACTTTTCATCAGTTTTTCACTCTCTAAGACAGACCATGTATATCACACTCATCTACACTGGGCAACTCATGAACCTGAGCCTGAACATTTGTGGGAGAACTGTTTTGCCCTGTGTCTCCTGATGACTGCTCTTTGTTTCAGCCTCAAAAATAAGCCTGCCTGGTCTAACAGAGCCAGGGCGATTCCTTGAAGCAGAATGTGTGCTTTACCATGTTGTTCTGCTAAAGCTAATTGTACTTTGTCCCTCAGCAGCAATGGGAGAGGGATGGTGTTAAAGCAGCTCAACAGACCAAACACATATCAAAGATGGAAAAGGGACCTTTGCTCAAACTCAAGACATTCTTTTTCTCCTTGGCTGTGGGGTCAACACAGAGAGCTCACTGGGACCTAACCCTAGAAGTAGACAGCAAAAATTCAATCCTATCTGAAATATTTTCATGACCTCTTTTGAATTTTCCAGCTTAAAACATTGTGTCTTCCAGACAGAGTTTTACTTTTTCTTAATTTTAGTGTTTCGGTTTTCTAAAATGCTCTTAAATAATCTTACTTGCTCCTTCAGTAGCCGTTTGAATTGATATTTGCTGCCTTTCTCTTTAGGGAAACAGCAGCCAAGTGGTTCCAGCCCTACCACACTGTTGTTTCCCTAATGAGCCCTGCTTCTGAACCTACTGTTGTGTGTTTGCAGCTATAAGTATGAGACAACATCACATACAGCTGCTTCAGCCAACTTAACTTCCAGCATAAATCCATGTTCCCTACATCAAGATGTGAATGACACTGTCCTGCAAGTCTCACAATCAGGTACAGAACTGTAAACAAAAGTACAAATACAGGAGCTTGTTTTATCCTTAGTTGCAAGGATTCAGTTTCCCAGAACCTGGAGCTGGTGAGTGGAAGAACTAGTGTGACAGGACTTGAAACTGTGCAGAGTTTAACAGAAATAAATGGAGA
This sequence comes from Muscicapa striata striata, assembly GCA_030060385.1. Lineage (NCBI taxonomy): Eukaryota > Metazoa > Chordata > Aves > Passeriformes > Muscicapidae > Muscicapa > Muscicapa striata. Next base: position 100,465 of record JAREIS010000541.1, on the reverse strand, counting down.
TTCCTATTATCCTCCTCACAATATGGAATACAGCTGGTTTGTGTGTTGCTTGTATGGGACACAGGTTGAGAATGAGCTCTGCTCCAGAAACCATCTCAAACTTCTCACATTAAAGATACATGATACATGCCAGGTAATATATTTATGAAAATATCAATAAGTTATTTTTTTTAACGAGCATTTTTTTTGATAGGTGATACTTACCTGTGCTTTTACAAATCAAATACAATGGAGGTGAAAGAATGTGCTGTTAAAAGATCATGAAAAGTTATAATGGGGTTGACAGCCTCTCATTTACCTCCTATAAGGAAACGTTCTTAATACCTTGATTTCTAATCTATAATTATTTGATGTGCTACATTTCCTGTCATTTTCCCCCTGTTTCCCATTCCAGTATTTTATTACAAAGGTGTAAACTCTCATCTGCAGGCTGTGAGAAAGAGCCATCATCATATATGTGGATATATATCTTACTGGGAAACATGCTGCGTGGGATTGGTGAGACACCAATAACACCACTGGGCATCTCTTACCTTGATGATTTTGCCAAAGAAGAGAATGTTCCTGTGTATGTAGGTAATCTCAACATGAAGTAAACTGCGAGATTCATAGTATGAGAGGTGGATCACCCTCAGACAGCAGAAGACAGCATTCAGCCATTAGAGGGTACTAGCATCTGCTTCATTGTATTTTCAGCGTGTTTGCACACAGTAGCCATGATGGGCCCCATGTTTGGTTTCCTGTTGGGATCTCTATGTGCAAAACTGTACGTGGATATTGGATTTGTGGATCCAGGTAAGCAAAACCTGAGGAAAAAAAGAGGAAAAGTGAAAGTAAGCTAATACTTGTTCATAAGAATTTCCTATAAACAGTTGCATATGTTTTCATTATACTAATTATAGTAATATATTTTATTATTTGAGTTGTATTTATTTTTATAATTTTTACTGTACAATTTATTACAATTTTACTAAATTATGGAAAGCTTTTGGAGTAAAGGCAGAATTAGATGGCAGCATATTTTAGAACTGTGCTTTAAGATTAAAGGATTGTAACACTTAACTCTCAGAATTAGTACGAAGAACTCTCACAGAATCAAGATTTTCTAAACTGGAATTTTAACAAAAAGATTCTGCTACTACAGCAGCTTTACAGTTTGGGGCAATTTCACACTCTTTCCAGTAAGTATTTTACATTATTTACATTTCACATAGTCTTTGCAACACATTATATATATTTTTCTCAGCCCTTGCCACCTTTCAATCCAAACCAATCTATGATTCTATAACACCATTCAGGGTATGATTCCTCATGCCTTCACTGCATGGATGGTCCCTCATTAGGTGTTTATTATGGGAAGTCAGACACTATAAAATGTAGCTGTCAGCACAAGAAGGTTGAGGAAGGTCCAGCTTCTTCCCTGGGGTAACTTGTGCCTGTTTCCCTCATTTCTAGGGAGCATCACTATCACCCCACAGGATTCCCGCTGGGTGGGTGCATGGTGGCTGGGCTTTTTAATAGGTGGAGCAACCAGTTTCCTATCTGCTATTCCATTCTGCTTCCTGCCAAGGAGTCTGAAAAAGCCAGAGGAAGGCAATAAGGACAAAACTTCACATGGTCTCTTGGAAAACACAGGTGCTGTGAGGAATAAACTTTCACCTGGAAAAACCAAGCCAAGGAAATGGTCATTAATGCTGAAAGGCAAGTGTTTCTCATGCTGTATAAATGTGAAAAGCAATAGGCACAACACACATAGGAAATGTAACAGTTCTGCAAAATATTTTGCCTCCCTGCACTTCCATCTAAACCAGGCATCTATACCCAAGAAAGGAAAGGTCCACCAAAAGTTATTAAAAGTGAAAAAGCTGGTTCAGGACACTGAAGTTCTGCATGCATCACCTGAAATAAATCATCACCTCAGTGGCACTTACCTCTAAAATGTTGTGCTGGAAGAAATTTTAACAGTGGAAAATTGCTCCTGTATCTGAACGTAAAGAAAACATCCAAAGGCTCTTTTTAAAATATGGAAAGACAAATTATTAATTTGAGAGAGTTCATGGAGACTCTGAAGTACACTGGTGCCTGATGAAAATACATCAGGCTTGAATAGCTTTGTTTGTGCAGTCCTTAGCCCTTTGATTCATTTGGGAAATTTTTTGTTCAGATCCCAGTAAAAGACACTGGACATCTCCACCCAGGCAGCTCTCACTTAGCCTTGAGCCTGTGATAATATTCATGGAAGTTGAACAAAGCCTCTGCTGTGTGGAGCCCCTTAGTCTTCATGTGCATATCTCAACAGAGCAGCCAGGCCTTAACCCATACTTCTGTCTTCTTTTAGGATTCTCCTCCTGTATCTTTACCTCTGGTGGTTTTCAAGAACCTGATTTTGCTTTCAGATACTCTCACGCAAATGAAGATCAGTACAACTTGCACTTGGACAGCTGAGAACAGGACCTTGCCCTAAGTTTTGCAGGTTACTCACCAGTGATTATGCTATGCATCTTTCAATGCCAACTCATATGTCCCTTTCTTTCAGATTTCTATCACTCCCTGAAAAAAGTATTGGGTAATCGAATGTACTTTACATTTTTGTGTTGCTCACTGTTACAGTTCAGTGGTTTTATTGGTTTCTTGACTTACAAACCAAAGTACATGGAACAGCAGTATGGACAATCTACATCCAAATCCAACTTTCTAATAGGTGAGTTCCACCGTGCAAGGACTGCTTGTGCTGTAGGCAGTGCATGGGGATAAGTTCTGGTGTGCTTTGTCTGGGGCTAATTCCATCCAGAATAGGTTGAGGTAAATGGTGGTCTGACCTGAACCTGAATTATGAAACATACAGAGTTTGTGCCTATGGCACCATAAGAAATTTTAAAATCATGTTATGTTTCATTGCATTTATATTACATTTATAGCAAAGGCACCCCAAGTATGCAATGAGTTTGGTGTGGAAGTTTCAGTTGCTGAAGCATCTGGCAAGCTCGTTGCAATGGAAATGGGTTTGGAGGCTTAGGCACTTCACAAAAGCTTCTGCAACCCAGGGATTGGACTGAACACAAACCTTCCTACAGTCATAACAGACCATAAAGCTGCCAGGAACAAAAAACTCAAGACAGACTTTGGCTCTTAAGACTATAATGATTCCTTAATTCTATCATTCCCCTTCTATAATCTCTTTCAGGAATGACATCCTTACCTCCTGTAGGTCTTGGAATTTTCCTGGGAGGGCTTATAATGAAAAAGTACAAAATGGGCATCATTGGAGCAGCAAAGTTTTCGATTATCATGTCATTTTTGTCCTATGCCGTCAGTTTGCTACACTTTTTTGTTGGCTGTGATAACTATGCGGTGGCAGGAATGACAGTGTCCTATGAAGGGTGAGTATAACATAGAAAAGATTGTGTTTGAGAGAAAGTGAACACTGCCACGTGTCATTGGGGTAGTTTTTTTGGTCAGCAGAGTGTCAAGCCTGACAGAGCCCAACGCTGGGTAAAGATTAATCAGGAACTGCATCATTAGCAATGTAAGTTGTTCTGCTGGGGGCGGGTGGGAGTAGTGCTGTGCAATGTTTTCACTAGGAATGGAAACGGTGCACCAGGGAATATGCTTAGGAAGCACTGGGATGAAAAAATGGCAAGCACATAAGTTTCATTTACCTAGAAAGGAGAAGATGAGTGAAGACATATCTTTTTGCTCAATACAAAAAAGATGGCTGAATGAAAAGATAATACTGTACTCTTCATATCCTGAATGAAAAGTTCAGGTAGGCTTTAACAGAGGGGTATTTTTTAACTACAGAGACCAGGAGATCTGGTGTCTGTCACTGGTGCATTTTTGCATTTTTTCTTGAAAAGACTGTGCTAACTCTTTGTAGCGTTAAATTCAGTTAGGGGGGAGTCCAACTGACCTCTCTGTCCTTTCTCTTTTCTGTCTACTGTCTATTGGTAAAAGCAGTAGCAATGTTTTCATTTGTTTTAAAATTCTCTATTTTCTGGTAATGATTTAATATCAGTGCAAGTAGGATGGAATCTGAAACAGACCAATAGAGATGTAGGAACCCAGCTGTGAAAACATGTCTCGGGCATATGAGGTGGGTTTCAGAGCAGCAACATTGTCACACAGAAGGGACTTCACTGACTTCAGCACTGAATTAAAAATTTATTGTCTGCACTTACCTTCCAAGCAATCCCATTCCATACCACAACAATTCCTTATTTTCTGCATGCAACTCTCACTGCAAATGTACCTCCAACACGTGGGATCCTGTGTGTGGAGCCAATGGAATCACCTATGTATCGGCGTGTCTGGCTGGGTGCACCACTTCCGCAGGACATGGAAAGAACATGGTAAGACCCTGATTTGGCTCCTGAGGTTTCGTACCAGCTTGTTTTCCACAAAACATCCATGTGACATTTAGCAGGACAATGGATTTCAGGAAAAGCAAAGTTACCGGGGACTAGTCAGTAAGGTATTTTTGATTTCTGGCTACAAACAGCACAGAAAAGAGAGATTTCTCTGAGTTATTGCACATTAAACAAAAAGCCCTAATTCCTTGTTCTAGATATTAACTTTCATCTGCTGTAGGTTGGGCACAAGAGGGGGGAAACACACAAATCAAATAGGGTTCATGTTGCCTGAAGGCTGTCCATAGGCTCTGCCTTTCATGAACGTCATTTTGGCTGCCCTGGGGCTTTTACCTAACAGTTGAAGTACACTAAGATTATTATCTTCCCTACTACTGATGATTAACGTTTAAGTATGAGAAATGGGTTAAGGAAAGGCAGCTTGTTTCCTCCAAGTAAGACTTTGGGATGTCAGGAATCTGCTTGCTTTTCTGGGTGGCTGATTTTTGCTTAGCGTGGAGTGCTGGAGATCAGGGTCCCAGAGACAAAGCTGCAGTCCGTGGATGTAAACCTTCATTGGGCTGTGCCATTTGCATGTTTCCTGATGCAAAGAACACAAATGGTCTGGAGCCGTCTCTTTACTCTGTTTTTTTCTCCAACAGAATCTCCATTTCATGAGCAGTGTCCTCCCAAACCTGTTCTGTGTCTTCCAGGTCTTCCATAACTGCAGATGTCTTGAAATAAACAGTTCATGGTCAGGAAACACATCTGCTACCTTGGGGCAGTGTCCAAAAAGTGATGATTGTTCACAAAAGTTCATTTATTATACAGTAATACAAGTCATAGGTGGGTTTTGCTATGCCCTGGGAGCCACTGCTTCATACATGCTTATATTTAGGTGAGTACAGCTGGCTGTTTACCAAAGGCTTTCTAGTGAGGCTTTCAAATTCATGTTTGTTGTATCACCTTAGGAAAAAAAGGACTTTCTTGCTCTTCAGGAACTGTAGTGGTAGGACAAATGGGTTCAAACTGAAAGCGGGAAAGTTTAGGTCAGAAGAAATTCCTCCCTGTGAAGATGGTGAGGCCACGGCACAGAGCAGCTGTGGCTGCCCCCTGGATCCCTGGCAGTGCCCAAGGCCAGGCTGGAGGGCTCTCTGAGCACCCTGAGATAGTGGCAGGTGTCCCTGCTCATGGCAGGGGTTTGAACCAAGATCATCTTCCATGTCCCTTCCAAACCAAACCATTTTGTGATTCTTTGTTCTGTAATCAGGTTTTCTAGGACATAGCCCTTTTTTTCTGCTTGTGTTTTGAAGTTGCCATGCATTTGCCAGGATTTCTGGATGTACAAGGAGATGGCAGAGGCTGGAGACAGAATGAATTCAAGATCAGTGCCCGTTTCTGGTGCCTGGAGTGCAGTTCCCCACAGAACAGATGAGCACGTTGCAGGGAGGCTTTGTGCTGTCCAAAACGTGTCCTCGTACAGAGGAATTCCGTTCAAGCACAAAAGATGCTGCACTAACCCCGCTACCTGCAACTCTTTTGTCTTTAGATAACAATAGGATATTTCCCATTAAATCTTCCATCAAGTGAGGGAAATGTATGCCCAAGCGTGAGGGTAGTTGGAGAGCCCATTTCCCTAAGGTCGGGACAGACTCTGATTATGACTTTAAAACTTCAATTCCTTAATTATGCATAGGGAATGGACTTGCCAGGAGCTATTTGATAGAAATCAGCAAATTAATTCACCTTTTCCATGCCACTTAACACACTTCAGCAGATGAAGGGAGCACTCTCTTTCCAAATTTTGGCTTTTCATCAACAAGGCTATTTTATAGCAGTTTAATAGTCATGTCTAACCACTAAATAGGCCAACACTGCTTACCTGTCCCTCTTTTTTCCAGATGTGTTCAGCCAGAGCTGAAAGCTCTCGCAGTTGGTCTGTACACACTCGTTATGAGAATGCTGGGTAAGACAAATCCCTGCAGAGGTTGTCCAATCCACCCAGTGGAATTGCCACCAGGGAAACAAAGCTGATTTCTAAGAAGATGTCGTTTCTTCTGAAATCTTGCCCTGTTTTTGCTTGTCTCCTTGCAGCTGGGATTCCAGCACCAGTTTATTTTGGTGCAGCCATCGACAAGACATGCTTGAAATGGGGAAGCAGCAGCTGTGGGAAGCACGGGGCTTGCAGGCTCTATGACTCCAATGCACACAGGTAAAGCAAATCAGGGCACAAACACCTCTCTGCTTGGTTCTCTTGTGCTGTAGTGTGTGATCCAAAATCATGGTCACATACTAACTCTGGGCTCAGCTTTGAGTCAGTCCAGGATTCCTGAAATTGAAAAATCCCAAAATTAAACGTTAAGCTCTCAATTTTTAGTCAGTTTTTATGTTGTACAAAAGAAACTTAATATCCACAACAGATTTCTGGAATGAATTGTGTATTTCTAATATACTTAGAACCAATTAAAAATACCTCAGACTTTAGGACTTACAAAAAGGAGGAAAGTTACCCTAATTTACCTTATTTGCAGGTAGTTTGTTCACACTGGCAAGAATGTTAAGTCTGTGCATTGGTCACTTTTGAGAGAAAAGTCCATGAAAGAATATTGTACAAAGTTAGTCCCAAACACTATCAGTCTCCTGGGGGAACAGTCCATAGATGTTTCTCAGTTTAACTCAAGCCTTGGCCACTTCTGATGAGTTTTTATTTTTAGATACAATAGACCACTCAAGTGACCTCAACATATTTCTAGCCCTAAAGAGTCTAAAGCCTTAAAGTGATCCAAAAATAAAAAAAAAAAAAAAAAAAAAAGATGGTGGAAGTTTTATTTTGCAATTATCTTCATAAGCAAAAAGAATATTATCAGCTCTTTAAGAGAAGTTTTTGAAATAAAAATGTCCAGTTTTTGGTATCATTCACAAACAGTGAGTTTTAATGTCTTCCCCTAAGCATTTTTTTTTTTTTTTTTTTTTTGTATACAAGAGCCTTAAAGGCCAATAAAGTGATTTTCTTCAGTGTTTTTGAAAAATTCAACACCTGGCCCAATCTTCTATGCTCTGTCCCACAGGTATGTCTTCCTTGGATTAGGAGCAATTTTAAGAGGTCCTTCCTACTTGGTTGGAATAATTTTTTATATATTGATAAAGAAACACTTTCAAAACAAGAACTCCAGGCCTCTGGAGAATGGACAACAAGACGCTGCTATGAATAAAGAAGAGAATTGCAAGATCAAAGAACGTTTGCCAGGTTCTTCTGATGCAGAGAATGAATCCTCTATTTAGAAACAAATTTAGACCAGTGGCATGTCAATCAGGTCAGCTTCTTCTGGAAGTACCATTCAAAATGCTGTAACTAAATATTAACTCTGTACCAAGAGCATAACTAATAGCAAAACTGCAAACAATAAACACTAACAAACAAGTATGAAAATGCCCTTTGTGTACTTGATTACCAGGAACAGAAATAGATACATAAACTGAACCAAATTATCAGCAGACAGTTTTGACAGAGCCAGTCTGGTTTTTTTAGTGGGATCAAAGATGCTGCCAGAACATCCTCATGCCAAAGGCCCACCAAAAGTGATCCTGATCCTGTATGCAGGGCCATGCGGGGGACTCACACAGCAGAGACAAGCCCGAGTTTAGGACAAGCTTTCTGATTCCATAAAATTCAATCCACAGTAAGCCAGAGCATTTAAGCCAAGCACCAAAACGCATCATTGCGCCAGGTTTTCATCTCAAAGTTGGCAAAAGCAGTATTTTTCCAAGAAGCATTATATCTTACCTCAGCTGAAAAAGTTATGCCTGCTTAAAATTACACACGTTTTCATAAAGACTTTTTTTTTTAAGCCCTCGAGTCGTGGAATTTTATTTTAAAACACTTACTACTATTATTATTATTATTACTATTATTATTATTATTAGTGAAGAGATTGGAAACTCACGGAGCGCTCTTGGCTGTGTTGCAATGGCCCGCAGTGTCCGGCAGAGGGCGCGCAAGTGACAGCGTTGCTCCCAATGACCATCTCGACTATCGCGACTATCGATGTGTCTTCCGCGCTCAGTTTTGGTTATTCCGGGAGAAATTTTTCATCAGGCAGGAAAAGCACCGATCCGCGTTTCCACACGCTTTAAAATTCTCTCGGCTCATAGACTTTAAATAAATTTACGTTGTTCAGGGCTTGCACAACGAGCAAGAGAAACACATAGAAAAAGAAAAAAGTCTTTTCCTAGCTTCCTACTTTCTGTGCCTAAAGCAGGCAAGGGAATTTTTTTTGTCTTTTCTATTAGCGCTTGGGAAAACATCTACACGGAACCTTTCCCACTTTTAAAGAAGTACCTGATGTTCAAAATCAATGCAAAAATACTTCTTAGCTTTGCATTGTTTGCTCAAGACGTTTCCTTTTTTTTTTTTTTTTTTAGTATCTCCTCTTCAAGACAAAGTGGAAGACATTTAAAAAAAAAAAAAAAAAAAAAAGTTTTTCATGTCTGTTTGCAGCACCATGAGCTTTATGCCTCAACCAATGCAGAACATGAGAAAAGCTCATTCTTTTCTTCATGTGGTGCATACCACCCCATGGAAGCTGCCATAGGTTTATTCTGGAGTAGAATCTACAGGCAATAAAATACATGACAGATATACAACAGACAAAAAAATTCTGTTAGTTTGGTTTTGGTGACAAGGCTTCTACTGATGCAAATCCATTAGTTGTGAATAATTTGACTTTGTCCAAACTGGTAGGGGAACTCATTACTTATCTACAGCAGTGCTAAATGTTATCACCATTCTTTTTTAAAATCTCAGAATTTATCAAATGGATTTTTTAGTAAAATGCCCAGCTGTCAAGCATTATATCCAGTGCAGCAGAACTGACTTTAGTTTCAAACAAACACGTGCATTTTCATTTCCAATAAACTCTTGGAATTCAAAGGATAACATAAACATAATGCATAAAAAATAGGAAAAAAATATGAAAAATATAAGGGACAGCCTAGAGTTCTGTGCAAGCCCACCCTGAGTGCCCTGTGGGATCAGGGTCACAATCTGACCCCTCAAGGATGTTGTGTTCAATTCATTTCAAGGATAAGTGTCTTATAGGCAGTCAGATCTCTCAATTATTTCAAAATTTCAAATTTGATGCTGCATTCACCTGAAATCCCTGCAGTTATCAGTTATTTTTAAAAGATACCTGCAGTAATAGAGCTACTCAGTTTTCTGGGTGCTCCTTGTTGTGCAAGCTTTCTGGAATTCCTTACTTAGACTAAGTAGCTGCAAGTATTTACTTGCAAAAGCTCCTTAGTTTCCAATTATTCATACTAGCCTTTTTTTTTCTTTTTTTCCCCTTCTTGAAAACAGATTTTGAAGGAGAATTCAATAGCTGACTCATTTCTGAATCATCATTAATTTCAACCCACTAGTCTTTTTTTAATCCTCATTTTAATGAGCAGGATTTAAAGTTGTTTGTTGTTTTCTTGGACTTCAGGAATGCATTTAGTTGGTTAAAAAGAAGCATTATAGCGAGTGAGAAATTCTTTTGCCATCCACGTCTCACAAATGCCCTTATCCCAGCCCTGTTCTACAAATCCTCCACGGATTTAGGAAATTCAACTGCTAGCTCCTAAGGTCATCCAAGCATTAGTAGGTCTGGAAGACCTGTCTTTGGGTCAGGTGTCATTATCTCTATATTGATGACACTAATGGAGAAGGGATGCACTTGGCAGTCAATTTGACCTTGCAAAAAATGTCAACACTGGCATGGAAAGAAACAGCGGGCAATTTATTGAACAAATACACTGCTGTTGATCCTTAAAATGTTTGGGAGGACTAAATATTTCCAAAAAATGTAGAACGACAGAACAAAACTGGTGTGGCAGCATGTACTTAAAGGAAGTACAGATGGACCAAAATCAAAATAAAAGCGTGTCAATTGATGTATTACCTAATTTATTCTACTTCCAAAAACGGATGAAATGGTGAAAATAGTTACCAAAACACAGTGCAGAGAGCCCAGATGGGCAGCCTTGGCAAGACATCAGCCATTAGTTTTACTTAGGTCTTTGCAGAGAGCAAAGCAAAAGGACTGGAAATGCAAGGAGCAGAACTGTTTACAGTAACGAGACTAAATCATTCCAACATTTGGTATTAACAAAGAAAACCTGCCATTAATCCAGCCCAGTTGATTCAACTGCACACAGGGCTAGAATTGACTGTGTTCATGCTGGAGTGAGTTCCTGTGCACCTTGAAAGACAAAATCCTGTTAAGGAATTACTCCCCTTCTTGTAACCACTTCCTTCTAAGTTGCTCTGACTTACCCTCTGCAGTGACAGCTCAGTGACCGCCATGAACTGTTCTTGTTCCTTTCTGCTCCTCAGTTTTTCTCTCAGAAGATGTCTTCTGGGATCTACAGGAAAAAAAGTTAAAATCATGGTTATTTCCACCAAACTTTCCATTTGTATCTTCAGCTCTTAGGTCAGTCTCCATCAACACTATGGAGTCAGAGAAGACAGAAAAACTGAGCTGGAAATAACAATTATATATTGCATATAAACATTTGAATGATCTGACACGAGAAGAAATGTTCTTTATCATCCAAAACTTGGCTTGAAGGATCTGTTACCCTCAGGATAGACATTTTTTGACACACTGAAGTTGAACAGATTACCTCAGCATTTGAGATGTTTGCATTCACTTCCTTACTCTGTTACAACCTTATTTCTTCAGTCAAGAAATGCAAGCTAGGTAAAATAACATTTTACAAAGCACTTACAAGTGATTATAAGTCCAACTCCTAAGTCAAAATTTGTCTTTCAGGCTTACTTGATAATAGCATCCCAATGGCTGGAGGTTCCAAAAAGCTTAACTCACATTAAATAACGAAACAGCACCGTGTAAGTGCATTGAAAACTTCCATTTATATGAGTTAGATGACAGTAAACACACAAGAAATGAAGTGCTTTAGGAGATATTGCCTGCCCTAAAGAGATACAGCTTCAAAAATCAGGATGTTATATTCTTTATTAACAGTTATTGAGATGTTTCCTCATGCTGGGTGAGTTTTGCATGTCTGAAAACTTATATACGGCTCATAAGGATTTTGGTAACATTATTTTATCTGAACTTCCCAGCCTTTTATTTCTTGACCCATGAGTAATTTTTTGCCTGGAGACAACAGTTCTGCAGCTGTAAGTTTTTAGTTTGAAATGACAGTAGTTATGAACATGCCTTTGCCTTACAGTTTCCAGCACAGGGTTTCTGTCCAGTCACCTTCCCAGAATCTGTAGCAGGTGCCTTTTTCAGCACTTGAGCAGGTGCCAGCTGGATTTAGTAGTTTCAGCTCACGCAGCTTTGATCATACCTTTGACTGCAAGGTAAATCTCCTCTTGTTATTTTATATTGGTTTATAACTTTATGATCTAGACGGTTTTTCCAATCAACATAAGGTCAGGTATTTGCAGGCTAAAGCAAATACGAGATTGGCAAACATTCCTTATCTTCAGAAGAGTTGAACCTGTTTGTGTGCTTGCTCTGAAATGACACTTGACAAAAACCCTGAAAAATAAGAGTTAAAATGTTGGAGGTACCCTGGTTTGTTTGGGGTTTTTTTAATAAAATGGTTTATTCAGTGAGCCTGGTACTAGATTTTTCAGATTTCTGAATACTAACGATTTTAAACTCAAAATTGTTACTCAAATTACCTAAAATAGTACACCCAAAATGAAATTCTTCCTCTACACCCATTACCAGCTTTTAAACATGCAGATCCATGCTTATAAGCATTGATGGGAAAGTTTTCAGTCGTCTCCTAAAGCAAATTCTTCTCTTCATTTACAATTTTATTCATGTTCTGATGTGTTCCACTGCGCAAACCGAGTATCCTGATGAGCATTCTCCAGCTGATACCGTACTACATTTGGTTGTTATAATCTTGTGTGATTCATACCTTCTGCTAGCTGTGAAGAATAAAACTCTCTATATAGAAACTTATCTGTTATGTTCAGAAGATGGTTTTCTGACCCATGCAGCTTTAAAAAAAAACGTTGAAGTAATCAATACAGAAAACCTGGCAGGACCTCTAAGATATTTCAGATCATAATATCATCATCATCATGATTATTATTACTATAACCTGCTGTTAGTACAGGAATCATATTTCAGGTTTCATTGATCTTGTCAGTTAAGCCAGGACTCAGCACAAAGTCTGCGATTATGTCACCTGGTGTAATACTAATTTTAGAGGTAATAATATGCAACACTGGTGTTCCATTGATAAGATGATACTAAAATAAATATGCATTCGAATAAGATGAAGTCATTTATGGTTTCTGTAGATAACAAGAGCACCCATTCATTTATGCAGCAAGAGGTCCTACAGAGAAACATGAAACTCTTCTGATAATTTCCTATCTGGTTGCTTTAGAGAAGAAAATGCTGCATTTCATATAAACGTCTTATAGTGCAACACAGCTCAGGAGATGAGCTAGTGAGGTTTGCCAGTCACTGACTCGGAATGTCTCTGCCTTAAGATGCAGATCTGTTATAAGAATTTTAGTAATACTTGCCATGTTTTTTTTCAGCAAAAGCCTATCTTTTTTTTCCCCTGACCAAATTGCAATGATTCCATCAGAATATTTTATCATAGCCTGTATTTCTCCTATAATAATTACCTTATTGACTCCAAGTTCATTAAACTGATCTACAGAAATCTGATGACCTCCTGCTTTCTGATATTCTTAGTCACTCAAGACTTACTTAGTTTTTCACTGAAAATGGTAATCACATTACAGCATGTAAAAAACAACACTCAGTCAATCCTCAACTTTAACTGTGATTTAGTTATGTTTATGTAGTTCAGCATAAATACATTAATTAAATAGAAAATATCAGTGGAGAAAAAAAAACCAACCAAACGTGATTCTCATCCATATTAATAGTTTCAGCTGGAGAAAACTTTGACCATATTTCAAACCTTCGGAAGGCAAAATAACAACATACTCCACAGTGAAAACTGGCAGTCTAAATCTAATGTTACTTCTTCTCCTAGGTTTTAAAAATATTTTAAATGCTTTAAATTTAAATTGACAGCTGGAGGTATTTTCTGTTTGTTCTGTAACAACTAGTATCTTATTCCCAGCTTATTATCGTGCCAAGATAGACAGGAGTTGTTGATGATAGGGACACAAAAGCCCTAGGGGGGGGCTTGATTTTTGTAGAGTACATGATCCTAATACATTCAGAAAAGTGTGGGTTTAGGAATGCCGGGGTTTTTCTGTTTCTTTGATAAACAACCAGAAAGCATGATAAAAACAGGTAGTCATAGGTCATTATGCCTGCTCGATTGTATATCTAAAAGCAAACAAATGCCCAATAACTGAGCTGTCTTCTGTCTTGTATAGTTATTCTGACAGAAGGACTTTGAAAATGCCATTAAAGAGTTTTTTGATATCCTCAAAGAGGAGTTGGGTAAACATAAGGCTCATGCCCTTAAAACTCCCGCAGTCTGATGAAAACTGCCTGCTGTTTTTACCTGACCATTGATTTAAGTGGACTTACCATGATTTATGGCCCATTGAGCTCTCTATGACGAACCTGAAAACACATGGTTTGTAGTCTGTATTTGAAAGCAAGCCTGGCTGGGTAGAGTTGCAAATTTGCCTCCAAAATGGCTTTCTTGGTTAACAATTTCTCTTATGAACCCAAAAGATAGCAGATTTTTCTTTTTTCCTGGAGAATTTTCCCAGTGATGGAGCTTGGAGACGTCACAGCTCTCACTCAGGACAAAGATACCAGTTTTGATCCTAGAGTCAGTAATGTCATTTTGCAATCAAACCAGAGTCCCAGGGCCCCCTCTGTCTCTCAGGCTGGTGAAGCCTTGCCTTTGGAGCAGGAGGAATCGGAAGGGAGAACGTCTTTACTTTTTCTTGTCCATTGTGAAAAGCAAGGAGATAAAAAGCTTTTGGAAAATGACACTTGGTTGACCACCTACTTAATTTTTCCATGCTCTGTACCAGCTGGCTGTTGAAATAGAAGCTGCTCCCTTGAACAAACTTCTTCCTTCTGTTCACAGGAGAGTGCTAGATTTACACTCAAAAACAGTCCAAGTGAGACAGCCTTAGAGTTGTCAGAATACTGAGTGAGAGGCTCATTTAATATCACCTGTGGCAGGGCTTGTGCTACTATTGATTTAGGGCTGTTATGAAGAATGATATTAATTCTTATTTGTTTGAAAAACCTTACTTCACTATGTTTCATCTGGGTTAAATATCTGGACATGAATCATCAGATCTGACCACAACCTCATTTCCTGTCTGACATCAATTATCAACGAGCCTTGGATAAAACATTACCCTCCTGGGAAAATCAAGATGCTCCCGTTAAAAAAACCCTATAATAAAAACAAACAAACAAAAAAACCCAACAAAAAAACCCCAAACCAAACAAACAAAAAAAAAAACCCCCACAAAACCCCCACAAACCAACAGTGCACAGAAATAAACACTCGAACAACAGAAGTAAAAGGAAAATAGTGTTAGTATGAGTCACCTGACTGACACTATGTCCAGCGCAGATCAGGAGTGCTTCTAGAACTGCCAAGGCATTTATTCAGTGTTAAAACACTGCTTGCAGACGGAGAATGACACACCATGATTTTCTCTGTTTACCGTTCCTGAGATGCCTGGAACTTGGATTCTTATTGAATCATTTCTAGATCTAGATACTAGAGTGCCTTTCATTTCACCTCTCATAATAGACACACCTTGCCCGGATGTGCTGGGAGTTTATAATCATAGCTGTCAATGTACAAAACACTGTATAAATGTGCTGGTCATTGTCTTTAAGCAATAAAATGTAAACAAGACCATCCCCAAAGGCCAGGATATGAGGAACTTGCTTTCAGTGAGTATCACACCAATCCTTTCCCCATCCCCGTTCTTGCACTTAGGTGGGGCAAATGGTAGAAGAAAGGTCGTAAAATCAAGGAACGCGGAGAATCCCTCTCTCAAGCCCTCTGATCTGCTACTTCTTCAGATAAAGAGAGGTAAATTTCCTTATGTCTCTTACCTTTATTCCATATCCTAAGGAAGCTTAAAATTAGGAAAGAAATTTCATTTCTGCGTTTTAGGCTCCTGCACAGCACTGCAGGGAGAAGAGATACCCTCCAAAAAATAAAGCAAAATGTCTGTGGTGATGGAGACCAATCTACAGTGAGCTTGCTAAGTAGGTTTGGTCCTATCACAAAGGTGCTTCCTGAGGGCTGTCAGCAAAACATCACACTAATAATTTTCTTTGAGATTTCTTTCCCCATTTAGTAACTGTTGGGAGCTTCCTTTAATAAAGTTTCTCCCTGGACAAGGCTGCCTGTTGAAAGCTGTGAATTTTCAAGTAGTTACTACTGTATTTCAAGGCTTATTGAAGGTTCCTTAAACAAGGAAGGAAATGGATATGTATATGGTACAAATACAGTGGTATTTAGGATAGAAATACCCTCCCTTCCCTCCACATAAACAAACAAAAAAAAAAAAATAATCAAAGAAACTTAAGGACCTATCAATTTATTGTATCTGTTAAGAGTAATTTTTCTCAAACCCATTTCTGAGATGTGCTGCAAAATTAATACACTGCTTTCTTCATTTGCTTTCCACTTTGTTTAACACTTTCAAGCCAAACCCCAGAGTTGTAGTGCAGTTTGAATTCAGAAGGTGCTCCCTGACAGCCCTGGGGGTCTCACATGGCCATGGCACATGGGAGCAAGTCTGGAATGTGAAGCTCTGGTCATGAACCCCACAGCAAAACAAACCTCACAAAAGCCCCCCCCCCCACCTTTCACACCAGAGCAGTCCAAGTGAAACTTGATTGGCCATGGAGAGCTGTAAGACTAAATACAGAGCAAGAAGACTTGAAATAACCTCAGTGGAAAACGACAAAGAAGCTTGTTGTGGATTTCTTCTTCTTAATTTTACAATCACATTTATCACACTTGCAAAATTTTGGCTTGTCCTACCGTTGGTCTAGAAAGGGACTGAGAGCAAAAGGATGGGAGAGTTCCCCAAAATTTTCAACACTTTTTCCCCTTATTGTTGTTTCAGATGAGAAAAGGAAGAAGATAGGCTAAAGCAAATATAAAGCCAATGTTCAAAGATAGTTTTGGAACTCCAAAATGTAAACTAGTTGTTATAGTAATTCGACTTCTTTTGCACTCAGAAAAACTGAAGCATCGGCAGTTACAAAAGACCTTGTTTCTTTTTTACATATAAGTTTCCTCACTCTCCTCTGAGGTCCTTGAACCAGGAAGAATTTCTCTTTTGTTGGCTGTATCTAGTTCTTTGCTGGCTGATCTCTCTGCGTTTTTAATATCTGTCATCTCTTTGCCATCTGGTTTGAAGCGTTTCATAATTAAAACAGAGAGCACTAAGTACAAGAGACAGCATCCTGCCCTTAGTCCTGCAATGAGGCCAAGATAGACATTCCTAGGGGGAAAAAAAAGACAAAACACATTTATATTAATAAAACTTTCCAATTCTGTATGGAACCAAGTAAGATATAAGGAGCAGTTTGACAAAATCATCTGTTCTCAGCTAGGTATTTCTTCACATTTTAAAATAAGAAATAGGAGGCAAAAGGAAATGACCTCATGATATTTAGCCCCAGACAGCCTCTAATCAGGTCTTAGAGAGCAGAAATGTCTGCAGTGTGCTGCCATTCAGTAGACTATTTTAGGGCTGACAAAAGAGGAGCTGCACCAGCTGGGGCTTTTTACCTATTCTCCTGTCCTTCCCCACGTCCTCACTGGCACACTCAGGGCTTGCAGCCACAGTTCTTCAGTCATTTGTGTCCTCCCTCCAAGTGGATTTGGTGAGGTGTCTTGCACAACAGGAAGTAAATAAATCAGGGAGGAGGGAGAGACTCCCCAGAGCTACATGTACTCCACAGCTTTTCAGCATCCCACAAAGATAAAGTGTCCCAGAATTACTCAGTGCACTTATTTGCTTATTCAGTATAGACTACAACAAAAGAACTAGTTCTCATTACTTAAGGCAATACCCTGCAACTGTAGGCATCAGATTGAATAAAAACTATTTGGCTTATTTACCTATTAAGGTCTAGTCAAAGTAAGGAGCTGTGGTGCTCTTAGACCCTAATCAGTCTACAGAGAGCTGACATGAGCAAAGCTCAGCTTGATCCTGGCTGCCCAGATTCCTGAACCCCAATGAGCATTACCTGAACTCTTTTGTGTCGTATACTCGGCAGGATCCAGATCCCCCACAGCTTTTTGTCCCCCATTTCAAGCAGGTCTTGTCTATCAAGGCACCAAAATAAATAGGGGCTGGGAGTCCCCCTGCAAAGAAAATTCTCATTGCATGACCTCAGACATGAAGAGCTCATCATTTAATATCATGTAGAGAAATGCGGAAGCGGATCGCCAGGTTTTTGAATTATGCCTGCATAGAATGGGACTAAACATCCAGTTACAGCTTTGAGATGAAAAGATTTGTGAAAATATTTATGGAAGTACTTAAAGGGAGTTGAAATGATGGACAATTATAGCTTAATAATATCCAGCAAGGGAAATGCTAGCAATTCCCTTTAATGGAATTTTTATTGGAAGCTTAACTCCTGTTGTTTAAAGAAATAATAAAATCAACATTTCTTTTGCAATCCCTGGCGTGGAATTACATGCCATGACATATTAATATTTAAGTATATTGATGTATCTATTCAGGTCTTACACAACAGCTTGCCATTAAACGGTGTTTAGTGCAGTGCAAAGGGATGAAATGAAGCATTTACTGCACAGAAACTGGGTAAAAAAATGTACATTTATGTAATACTGAAAGAATTTCTTTTAGACAATAATGTTTTAATATCATCAGTAAGGTGTTTGAGGGCGAGAGGGCAATTTTGTGAAGTTAACTGTCTAACAAAAGTAGAAGATTGATCCGCTGCAGTATTCAGCTAAAATACGGAGAGTGGAAAAGAGATCCAAATGGCTACTTGGGCTGGTCTGCAAGGCAGAGATTTCAAAAGCAGCAAACAAGTGACAGTGAAACAAGGTTTGCTTGAGGCATAGCAGGCTATGTGTGTCTGAATACTTAAAGGATCGTTCATTGCAGATCAACTCAACAAACAAAATAATCGGCAAAGTGCATGGGAGCTTTAAGTGAATAATAGTCAGCAAAAGGGAAGATAAGTGCTAAGATAGGCAGACTGATCAAGCTCATGTAGCTGTGCCCAAAAAAAAAAAAAAAAAAAAACCTCAAAAGTAAAATGAAAATTCCTTCCTTTGTCTAATTAATTTTCATTGCAAAGAAAAAAAAAATCGGAAGAGATAATCACAATATGCAAATTCATACCAGCAAAAACATAGCAAGCTCCTCCAAACATTTTGAAATGTATAGCCTACTTACAAAGAAAAAAGCAATGGCTAACGTTGGTCTAGCTCATTGGCTTCTTTGACCAAGCACTTGAAAACCACAAAGAAATGAAGTCTTACCTAGTACTCTACCACCCAAAGTTTCTATCCCAACAGCAAAGGATTTCAGGTCTGGAGAAACAGATCTGGAAAGGAAACAAAAGCAGTGTGTTGAGGAAAACAGCAACGCAGCTGCAGTCCTGCCATGAACATCTGCACATGCCCCGCTGCAAGGGTACTGTGGCTTACCCAGCACAGCCCACTCAAGCCCTGAAAACATTTACCAGAATTAACATTCAGATGTAGAGTGTCCTTCCACAGGAGAACACTCACTGAAATAAAGGAAATAAGCTACAGAAACTCATCTTGAGCAAAAGGAAAACAGGTTGAAAATACTTTTGGGAGAGGATGCACAGGGACATGAAAATGAACCAACCAAAACACATCAGTTCAGGCCCATAAGTGAACCTCCAAGTAGATGCCTGACTTTATGAGGGGCTGCACTTGGCAGTGGTGACCAGAAGGAACAAGGCTGTGCAGTCCTTATTAGACTGAACCCACCTCTGCATCTAGCATTTTACAGAGACAGAGCCAATGTGAGTGACCTGGCTATAAAGGCACCTCATTCCTTACCAGTGGAAAGCAGCCTGTGTCCATCAGGTGAGCTGGAAGAATTGACAAAAACCAGAGGGGAGTACTGAACTGGCACAGGGACAAAAGGAAGTCCTGCTGTGCCTAGCCTGCTCCCTGCACTGGAGTTTGTTGTCTCTTCAGCATCAAAGGCTTCTCATTAGATGCACTGGGGTTCTGAATGCTGGCCAGCAAAGGGAGTCCTGTCCATAACCCAAGCATGCACTGTGCTCAGAAACACTGCAGGCTATCAGCAGCTTTGCCAAGTTACTCAGTCACGCACACTGGCCACTGTGATTGTGATCCCCCCGTGAGCAGGAGGATATCAACTTTTCCACATGGCAGGCACAGAACACTGTCTTTTCTTCTGAATGCAAAATAGTGCCGCTGCTTTCCAACTGAAGGAATGAAAACTTAAAAATATTCATGCTACAATTCTGCTCCTACCAGCTGACCCAAAAAAAGGAGTATCAGACTTCTCCCAACACAGAAGACATTGTGAGGCCCCAAGGCTTAACAAAGTACCTGTTTTTCTCTGAATAACGTGAACAGCATTGGCTATTGGCTTAGCGTTGCACCTCATTTCAAGTCCAATGCTCTGGTAAAAACATCCCTATGACTAGGATTGAAACACAGCATTCAGGATCAGCATAATGCCCCTGCCTTTCATCACCAAAGTATCTATTCAGCATCAAATTAGAATTAAATTTCTGGACAGATATTTTGCTCTGCCTCTGAAAAGAGCTGGATTTCAGAGTACAGGCAAATCCTCAGGGGCACAATTTGATCCTCATGCCATTCCTCGGAGCAGGAATGAAATAGTAGATATTATTTTCTGCTTCTCTTTCCCCAAGCTTTATGGTCAAAGTAAAGTAAAGTATTTCACCTAAACATAATCATGTATGTAGGAGTGCCTCCTAAGGCTAAAAAAAAAGCACATGCAGTCTGTAACGCTAAAAAATAGGGAAAGGCTTTGGTACAGCTTTCTCTTTGGCATTGTCCCAAAACTGCAGAGAAATTGCCAAGCCCGAGCCCTTGTCCTTCCACACAGCTGCAATTGTGAAACACCTGAAAGGAGAAGATGAGAAGAGGAATTAATTTATTCAGAATCCAGTGGAGATAAACAATCACTTCAGCAGCTAGATTTTTCACTCCCCATATCAGCCAGGCTGTTGTTGATGCTGAAAAAACTTCTGTAAACATCTCTGCCGACTGAAGGCCAGGTCACTGATAAGCTCCAGCTTCTCTGAGCTGCTCCAGAGACACAAAGCAACTGGAATCCTAGTTTCAGCCATGCTATTGGCTAGAATAGAAGGTGCTCTGTGTGTGTTTAAAATGAGGGGCAGCTAGCAAAATCAGGTGTGAACTACTATCCAGCCATTTGGCTCAGCTATCCCATGAAGAAGATGTGTAACAACATCAAGAAGAAAAGAGAGGTGTGGACCAAATAGGCAATCGTGCATATACCATTACATGCTTAAACAGCATTGGTGCTGGACTGATAGTGGGCTTTGAAGTTAGCAGGACACATGGATTTGAAGGCCAATTTTCCTGAAGGGAAGACAGACTATCAATGGGATGTGTAAACACAAGTCTGATAATGCTGCTCATCTTTTTCAGTATTGTCAATGAAGACAATTCTGCTTCTGCAGAAGATAAAAGCATTTACACACTCTTCTGCAAACATGGTGTTTGTAATAGTCTTGCTCAGGTAAGATTATTTCAAGTCCTGGAAATGGCTTTCCTACAGATAAAAATGACTCCCCTACATCTAGTGTAAAGCTACCCTCTTTTAACTTAAAACCATTGCTCCTTGTCCCACTGCACAGCCATCTGCCTGCCTGGATATTTACCATATTCCTTCCAGTCCCAGATGATGATTTGCACCCTGCAAAGCAGGCTGTCATGTACGTGATGCCATTATCCCCACAGACAGGGTCCCACTGGTCCACCTTGCAGCCGCACTCAGCATTGCAGCTGGCCATGTAGATGTGCTTGCTGGAGGAAACGTGCTTTATTCTGGAGGAAAAAACAAAGAAATTAAGCAATTATTTAGCACAATTATATAGTAATATATCTATATATGGGAGTAGTGAGGAAAAACATGGAGAAATTGAAGCAATCAAAATTGACAGAAATCTGCTACCACCAAATGCACTGTACAGTTGTCATATGGACACTAAGGAGATTTCAGCTAAAACAAAACTCTGTTGGGATTTTTCATCTAGCATTAACATTACAATGGATTGTCACGGAGAAGGCAGGGAACTGAAAAGGCTGGGCAGGTATATCTGGTATTGCTTTTGCATGTGAAAGCTCAGCCCAAGAAAAAGAAAATCACTATCACAGAAACATGGCCCAAGAAAACAACATACTTTTCCTCAGCAGCAGGATATCATCCCATATCCAGGTGATAGAGGTAGGGATGTAAAACTACATAAAACCAAAACAGCAAGATGTATTTGACATTTTTTCCCCTGGATCCAGGTGACTGTATCAGGACACTCTGAGGACATGTTAGCGGTGCTGTTTCCAGAAAGTGTTAGGAGTCCACCATCTAAAAACCATCCTTGCTGTGAAGTCAGTTACCATGTAAGTTGAAAATGTTCAAAACTTGCCTTCTCTTTCTCCTTCTTCCTTCCCTCAGCCAAAAGCACACATCATGCGGGCTACATTTCCCCTAAGTCTCTTAGAAGGGAAGATAACTGGGGGATTTAGCCTTCATTAGGCTGTTGCTTGTCTTCAAAATAAGAAATGTTAAATAGGGGAAAACACTGAATGAGTCACTTAACCAGCAACACCACTAGCATGTGTTAAATTCTCCAGACTCAGTTCTCCTGGAGAAACTGAGATTGCTCTCAGTATATGGTCCCTTGTTGTTTATGCTTATTTTTAATTCACTCTGCAGATGTTGCACTCAACCACAATTACCTCCACTGCACAAACCTCTGAAATATTTTCACGGCAAAAACTAAGCTCAAAGTTGAGATGGACATCAGGTTCACCAAGATAACTTAGATATTTCCCTGAGGATAAGCTCAGTTACAAAAAACAGGGGGCTGAGTTTCTGTCTGAACTAAAAACGCAGCCAGTCCTGCTGGATTCAGTTTAATCCTTTAAAATCCCTTGAAATTTGGAGCAGACCGAGCTGAATTTATACAGTAGGCAATTGTGGCAGAGTCTGGAAAGGGCTCTCAAGGAAGCATGAGCCAGGGTCCCAGTAAGGCAGGGGGAACCTCTGCTTGCAGCACACAGCCCAGGAGCACTCTCTGCACCTTCAAATGAGAAATGGGTCAGAGGCAACACCAGGTACCACAGGGGGCTGGCAATCCCCTATGTGGGCTCATAATACTGATCTAGTCATGGTCCCTTCTGCAGGAAGTGCCTGAGGGGAAGACATCTCCAACACTTCTTTTGCATCCTACTCCCTCACATAATGGAAAAAGGCTAGGATTAAACTAAAGCTTTGAAAGAGAATATAGAAATTTAACTTGCCTGTAATAAACGTCAGCTTTTTTAGCAGTTGGCCAGAATACATAGGTACTGTGTCAGTAACAGAGAATTTAGGGAAAAGAAATAGAGAACTTAGAAAAAAGCAATGTCCAGTTTAAACAAAATTTGGAAAACATAACTGATATATTTTCCCCATGCCCAGCTTTAGGTATGACTTTGGACGGGCAATTCTGTCTCAAATCTTAGGATTTTCTTCCATGCATCACTCCCAAAGAAGCAGCTGTGACAAATGACTGAAGCACCCCAGACCTGAGGGAATACACACCCAGAGTAGGGCACTGTCAGCCCGGCCACCTGGAGCACCTCACAGCTGCACGTGAAGTACAAGAGGTTCAGGAAATATGCCACTAAGAAGGTGATGCAGGCAAACTTGGCCATTTCAGTGATGTGAAGCTTGAATTTCTTGATCAGGTAGCCTCCTAGAAACATGCCCAGGATTGTGACAGGTAAAAGTATCACACCTGCAAATGGACAGCAAGAAAAATGTTAACTGCTCTCACTTGCATCAACTCCTTTAGGATAAATATCTGGTTATAGTGTTTTCAAAATATCAGGTATTTATTTTTTGGGCTGATTCTTTGAGGTTCTAAGATGTATATTACGTTCTAGTAATTTCACATCCATTTTCTTTTTCAAATCATATTATGATTTTAGAAAGCTTAGTTCCTCAATATTCGCTGCATTTTCACTATCTTGTTGTTTGCATATAGATATAATAAAACCTATACAGGTGCCTAATAGAAACTGGAGTGAATGATAATGTCTTAGCTCATATGCACTTCATACAAAATAAAACAAACAAAACTTTGTCAAAGCTACAAAAAAGTCTCCAAAATGGAATATAAAAGGAAGTTGCATCTGGTTCTGCACTAGATTCCATTTCAATCTGACAGTGAGTAATCAGATAATTTGAATTTAGATTTAATCTGTTCAGTATTTCACAAACACCACCCCTTACATATACTTGCTGAACAGAGAGGTTCCACAAGGTGTTATTGGGAGGGGTTTGCTTTTTCTGGTTTTATGGTTGGTTTTCTTGGTTATTTCTGTCAAAATTTCTCATCATTCAGAAAAAAAGATAGGAAAAAAAGTTCGTCCCACATTCATAGCTGACTAAGGCATTGTCTCTTCAGATTAAAATAAAGGAATATCAGTTCTGCAACAACCTCATATAGCCTGATTTTCTTTCCAGATTATGAGACCATATAAATCATCTTAAGATGAATATAACTTCAACATTCTTTTTTCTGTAGAACATTGCAAAATACTAATTTTTGAAGAAACTGGTAAATAGAAAAAGAGCTTTGAAATTAACAAAGTGACTATAACTTTTTATATTTTGGTTCCTTATTGCTTATAAAATTTGGATTTTAGATCGAAATGAAAGAACATTTCTATCAATATGTTACTCTGAAAAGGAAAAAAAAAATCAAACATTTCATTAAACATTTTAAATTTCTATTTCTATTTAGTTTTTACTTAGTTGCAGCTGATGACTGATGTGTGGTTTTTACTCAAGTAAACAGACACATAAACCACATCTTACTATGGAAAAATACTTCGACCTGGTTTTAATAATCCTCTATCTTACTGAATTAGCAGCACTAGGAAAATTAACATCCGTTTCCAAAACACAGTAGGAAAATTAGGAAACCACTACATGCTTCCTTTTTAGCAAAAACGTTAACATAAGCTCCTTCTAAAACAGAAGGTAAAATAAAAAATAAAAGCTTCCTTTTTGACAGTGGAGTTGGAAAATAAGTCATGTACCTACCAATTAGAAAGATGGCTTTTGCCACCGATATATTAAATTGCTGCTCCATAAACTTTGGCTCATAGGTTATTATCCCAACAAGGGAATTGTACTGCAGAACAGTGAGGAAGATGAACACCACAAAATTGCATTTCCAAACAGCTTCCTGACTGCTGGGAAGAAATCTGCAATGGAGAGGTATAGGCTGTACACCCTGCTAAACACAGAGAAGAGTTGTTTCGGCAGCCTTTAGACAGTAAAATTAACTTGGGTTTAATTAATAGCTGTGTTACAGGTTATAATTCTGTGCCTACCACAACACGTGCTTGCTCAAGTGAGAGTTCTCCTCGTTGCCAACACGTGCCTTACAGGAGGAGCAGGGCCAAACAGCACAGAAGATGCTGAGCTGGGACTCGGGGATCCTGGATTATCCTGTGTGTGGCACAGGGCTCCTCTCTGGGGACAGCTGCCCAAAGTCTGCACAGAGTGTTAAGACCCTCTACCAAGAGTTAAATGTGGTCCCTAAAGCCAGAGCACACAAGAACCTGCCTAAAAAGGTGAGAGTCCAAAACACTTCTAATGCAGGTGTGCACATAGATACAGACAAAACCTTGGGTCTAAAAATGAAAACATAAGAATAAAAGCAATGGCTGGTTGGATCTGGAGTTGCCTATGTGAGATGAATTCAGCATCCCTGAGCTCCAACACAGGAGCTACAAATACAGTGGAGTCTCTCCAACATCAAATGTAGTCACAATGAGCTCCATGTTTCCGTCCCAAACATTTGCCTCAGTGAAACAGGAGATTGCCTGCTATGAGCTAGTCATGAAAGAGGGATGGGATGTTTTCCCCACTCTCTCTTCATAATTATAGGATTGTAACTGTAATAGATTATTTCACAACTATGAACTAAGGATCCCTGGGGCTCAGTGAAACAACACAAGTTTTTTCCAGTGTCTGACATCAGGAGAGGACTGAAACTTGCCCTTAACAAGTAATTCAAATAGCACAAATTAAAGACATTTTTGTAGATAACTCACATCCCAGAAACATGCATTTTTCTAAAGACTGTGTGAGCCCATGCTCAGCTCACAAAGAACCCATGAGACAAAACTCAGATGCAAACATTTGGGCAATAATCTTTTACCTTTTACTGCCTCTGAGAACCTCAGCTGCGGCTGAGCTGTGGGGGGTATTTTACAGTCATCTCCTTGAATAGACAAGTGATTCATCTTGAAGTTTTCATTCTCTCCTTCTTTTGGTAAGGAATAAGGCAAAAACCAGAAAGGCAATGAAGCAATGAAGTTGACTGCTCCACAAATAAGCAATCCAAGCCACCAGGCACCAACCCAACGGGTATCCTTAGGATTTATGCTGATGGCATCTATGAAATACAGAAAGATGGGAAAATAGGTTAAATATTGTATTATAACCTAATAATAGATTATTATACATTACTGCATATATCCTCATAAGTATAATTAAAATAACAGAACAGGGGTGAATGCAGTCCCATACGAAGAACTGAAATGCAGCTTGTTTCAAAACACAGAATGATAGAACACTTAATATTTGAAGGGACCTTTAACATCACCTCACTCCAACCCCCTGCCATGGGCAGGGACACCTTCCACTAGACCAGGCTGCTGAGAGCCCCATCCAGCCTGGCCTTGAACAGGCAGCTACAGCTGCTCTGGGTAAGTTGTCAATGACCCATCCCCTGAAGAGAATCAGTCCCACACAGCCAAAACAGATGCGTCCATTTAGGTGCATGGTGGCATCTCCTTGCCACAATCCTCCAACACTGTCTGGGGGAATGAGCAAAGGGACCCTTTAACACAAAAATAACCCCTTCCCTTTCCCAGTCTCCCCGAGTCCCCTCCTTCTCCATCCCCAAACTCTACACAGTTTTTCCCCAAATTTCCTCAAATTTTCCCTGGGATGAGAGACTTTTAAGTGACTTGAACAACAAAATGAGTTTTGAGATCAATCTTTCCAGCATACTTTTTAAGAGAACACAGTTTTTGCTAAGTGTTGAAGGTGTCCATGAGCCTTTCACTATTCCCTCAACATGAGGATGGCTTTTATTCCTTCACTCATTCATTTTATCCAATCAATCGTTCACTTTATCCATCTCAGCTGCACAGCAAGTGTGCAACAAGTGTGTGGGCAAGCACAAAAACAGAGCGGTGGGGGTAGGAATCTATTTCGAGGGCTATTCCAACCACACTACAACAACTGATTTTAAAAAGCCAATTTTTGAGCAGGAAAAGCCCTCTGCAGAGCCCCTGTTTTTTTGGGCAGTGAACTGGTGAGGTGCTCCTTGGCAGGGAGGCTCCTGCAGCCAGACCCCTCCTGGCCCCAGTGCCACCCCACAGGACCCACACGGGTCCCGTACCGATGTCCACGGCGCCCACGTCCACCCAGAGGCTGGCGCAGAACGAGCCCAGCAGGAAACCCAGCGTGGGCCCAAACATGCCCGAGGATCTCACCAGGCCTGGAAGAGAAGGGAAACAGGGAAAAAACACTGCATGGACAAGGCAAGCCTTCCTCCCCGAGGGCAAGGAAACGAGGGAAGAAGGAGCAGGCAAGAGATGGGCTCAGGCCATTACAGAATGCCCTGAGCAGCAAGAATATAAGGTGCAAACTGCCCTAACAATAGCTGGGGTGTAGATCAGAAGGTGGGATGCCCCCCGGAGCAACTGAATAAGCTGTGAAAGCTAACAGAAACCCAGGAAGCTACTGCATTTTGCTGACTGGATGTGTAAATACAGCACAATTTGATTTTGGTGAACACTACTGGCAACCAAGCAAGAATAAAAAAATTAAAAATAAAAGAAAAAAAAAAAAGAAATAAAGTAAAAAAAGAGTAAAAAATAAAAAAAAAAAATAAAATAAAGCAAAAAATAAAGCAAAAAAATAAAGCAAAAAAAATAAAGCAAAAAAAATAAAGCAAAAAAATAAAGCACAAAATAAAATAAAAAATTAAAATAAAAAATAAAAAAAATAAAATAAAAAATAAAATAAAAATAAAATAAAAAAAAAAATAAAAAATAAAATAAAAAATAAAATAAAAAATAAAATAAAAAATAAAATAAAAAATAAAATAAAAAATAAAATAAAAAATAAAATAAAAAATAAAATAAAAAATAAAATACTGCAAAATAATTCAAGCATAGGTTCTCGCATTCCCTTGCCACTTGTGTTTTCTGCTGAAGTTGGATTTGTGAGAAGGTAAAAGGATCAAACTGTAGCTCAGTACTTTGGATTCCAGAATTCTAGGGCAGAACTGACACCTTGAAATTGCAGAAGGCTTCCATCCATTAGAAGAGAAGGAATTCTTTACCAAATGCCTCTAAGTGCTTGCCACATCCAGCACTGTGCCCTGTAAATCCTATTGTGTTCTACTGCAGAGATTTTTCTCCCGAGAGTTGGTTTTGAAAACTCTCTTCTGAATATAGTGATTGCTCAGCTTATCACCCCAAACTTCCGCAATAAATTATTTCATCTTAAGAAATAAGCTAAATTTTCAGTTCCTTGCCATGCCATCTCTGGTATTATTACTGTCACCACAAGTCTACCAAAATGATTTTAGCTCATTCTATGAAGAAAACACAGTCTCTGCCTCAAAATAACTTATGTTCTTACTCAACAAAACATCAAAGGAAAAAGGAGAGACGAAGCTGAGACTTCTTCTTCAGAGTCAAATAAGGAGATTAATGCTCCAAATTCATAAGCAAGGCTAGACTGACTTTTTTATTATAGGACCTTCTTAAAAACGTTTGTATTATACAGAAACACTGTTTTCAAATGGATTCAGCCAGATGTTAAAAAAGAAGATAGAGAAAAGAATTCAAGTTAGCCAAGAAAAGACATTTCTACTCTATGGAAAAGACTGCTTCAACTTTCACTTTTTTGCAAAGTGGTTCAGTCCACCAAAATAGAGTAAGTAACTGAAAAATGCTATTCTGAAAGTAAAAATTAAATACTTCAATAAAATGCAAACTAAAGATTTTACTTCTCTTGCATAAACCAATTTCCTTTTAGCTGAACCTGTGCCATTCTCCACATTTACAGTATGTTTTTGATCTCACTTTCCCAGTAGTCCCCAGCCTGTCACAATCTCTCCCAGATTAGATCCTGACAATAAAAAACTCAGCTAAACTTTTTAAAATACCTTTAATCAGAAGCTCAGAGGCGATTACAAATATTCTGGATAACTGCTGAGTGTAATACTTGTTTTTGACAGCTAACTCCACAATACTTCCATTTTCTTCAACCTACAGGTTCCCTCATTCCCAAATGAGGACATTGGCTATGGCCTTGCCCTATAGCATTACATACAGACCTCTTCCTGAAAATATGCCTTACTAACTTTCTGACCAGCTGAATTTCACCAAATTGACTTCAGGCCACAGGTCTTGAACTCCCTCAGCCACACAAACACCCCATGCT
Source organism: Muscicapa striata striata (assembly GCA_030060385.1). Taxonomy (NCBI): domain Eukaryota; kingdom Metazoa; phylum Chordata; class Aves; order Passeriformes; family Muscicapidae; genus Muscicapa; species Muscicapa striata. The sequence continues at coordinate 71,359 of JAREIS010000541.1, read as the reverse complement.
ATTAAATCAGTTTGCCAACAAATTAATTAGCTGGGGCCTAATTCTCTCTGTCTTGGGCAATAGGTGGTGTGCCGTCAAAACAGGAGCCCAACCCCAATAGAAAGGATTTGTTACAAAACCCTGGCAAGGAGGGGTTTTTCCTTCAGCAAATAGTGACTTGAAAAAGCTTTCAACTGAAAGGGTGCTGCATGTAAAATTCAAAAATTCAGGTAAGAGCTCCAGAAATAGATTCATGTTACTGTAATTAATTGCGACTACATTGCAGATTCTTACATTGAGGATCATTCCCTTATCTGTGAAATAGTGATTAGGAAGAATTTGGTTGTCTGAAGATGTGGTACTAAAGATGATATGCCAGATAAGACATACCAAGGTGACTTGGTATTTTGGGGAAAGGAGCACTTTATTATGCTTTGCTTCATCACAGAAGCTCCTCGGGCAAAGCAAAAAGACCATCCTGAGGTTATCCATTGAAAATAAATAGGATACCTCTTTTGCACTGTTTGGGGTTTGTCTCTGTACAGCTCCAAATTAGCTAGATAAATTTTTTTTTTGTTGGGTATTTGCTTGACTGAAGAAGTGTTAAAAAACAGAATTCCTAGCATAAAAATCACTCATTTGTACATTACCTATGTAAAACGCTGAGTTTTCTTCTTTAGAAAAATCATCAATATATGAAACTCCCAGTGGCATAATCGGTGCCTCCCCAATTCCACGTAGAAGGTTCCCCACCAACACAAAGAGCCACAGATAGGAATTTGTTGTTTTCTCACATCCTGCAGGCCATAAACATTTATATTTCTGTGAACATAATTCTGACAACGCTTTACAACAACAGTAAAATAATATAAAATATGAGGTTTAACAATCATTATAGGTTGGGTTTATACACATCACGGTTTCTAGCACAGGTTTACTCCAGTACAAAAGGGTGTACACAACAGGGACAAGCAGAAGAAGGGAATCCAGCATCTCTTACCAGCATTTATCATTGTGCTGAGTGTTTCTGTAGCATCCGTGGCTGCAGGGCCCTCAGAGGACGCTGGGGAGCACGCTGACACACTCGTGGAGGAGTTATCCACACTAACAGTTATCCTTTCATAATTGTAACTGGAAAACAACTGCGTAAAATACAACTGACACATGAAGGACCTGGCTCTGCAGGAAGCGTGTCTGCGCCTCTCACCCACGTTCACTCCTGCTTCACACACACAAAGTGGAGGGGGAGGCCCATTTCCAGTGCTTTGCTTAAAAAAAAAATAGCTACCTTCATGCCATTTTCAAGTGCTCTGATGATTCTAACCCAAATATCTCCCTGAGCTAAAGAGCAAACAACCTGCTTCCAGAGATGATTTTTTAGACTGTAGGACAGAGGCAGAGTTCATCCACACTTAACTACATACAACAGGGCTGATGTTTTTGAGGTGCTCCAAAGGCACCTCTTTGTTACCTTTGTGGCAGATGCAAGGATGCCAAAGGATTGGAAAGGTATGACCTGCATCTGACAATTATGTGTTATAACTTAAATGCAAACGGGGTATTGAGATAGTTATTTCTCCCCAAGTTTATGCCAAAATCTTGAGCATCTTAAAGAGCTTATCATGAGCAGCCACCATGGAGAAAGAAACCTTTCCCACCAAAATGTCAGTGCAGTTCACTTAAATATAAAAAAGTAAACACAGTTTGAAAGAAAATATACATGTGTATTCATCCCAAGTGAAAAATTCAGCCCGCTTTATCCTTAGTTATGTTTAAGTACTGTAGAAACCTGAGGTTTCTCTCCTGCTTACCTGCAGCAAGAGGTAAGCTTTCAGAGAGGAAATGAGAAAGTCAATAGCTAAAAATGCACCCATTTTCCTTTTGGAAGCAACTAAAACTGTCAAGATTTTAACTCAGATGTATGCTTTAGAAAGCACTTCATATGATCAAACTCAGTGCACAACATGAAAACTCTCCATATTTACCGTCCCATTAGGAATTGAGGCATCACTGACAAAAAAGCTCCTACAGACATGATGAGACACCCAACAGCAATTATTTTTGGCCGATGAACTCTTGGTCCAAGGTAGCTCACCAACACCATCACCATTAAGTTACCTGTATCAAGAGGACAGAGCCAGCACAAAAAATAGATTTCCTGGGGGAATTCAAATGTACTGAGAAGCACTTATCCACTTTCAAGGAAAGTACATATACCTATCTCAAAGCTGCCGTCAATAATGCCAACAATCGATGATGAGATTTCAAATCTCCTTTCAATTTGACTGGACATGCTCTTCATGTAGCTTCCAGAAAATCCTTTGGCAAAAAAGGAAAAAGCTAGAGCTCCAAGAAATATCTGAAGAGAGAAAATAATTGAGTTTGCAAAGTAACAACTTGTGCTTTATGGCTGGATGCCTGAGCAACCCACTCGAGAAGAACCAAAACCATATGCTTTTGCTTTCTCAATTTCTGTGAGGACAATCTTCCTATTTTACTTTTTTTCCAAGGTGGCCTCCAAAAAGTCTACTACTTTAAAAAAAATGAAAATTGGCATTGATGGTATGCACCTTCTAGTTTTCTAATACATACTGGTTCAGTTGTTTCCTTCCTTAGGAAAAACTTGCAGGATAATGTCGTTAATTTCTGGTACTTACATCATGGTATATCTTATTACCTCTACTCCTGTCCTAAAAAGCATTAATAAAAAGATCTACCTGCAATTACCACTGTGACTATAGCCCACCTCTAAATTAATTGTTAGTAAAATATTACCTCATTTCTTAACTTCTGAGCACATGTATTCTTGGAATCACAGCCGTAGACTCAGAATGGTTTGGGTTAGAAGGGACGTTAAAGATGATCTTGTCCCTCCCCCTGCCATGGGCAAGGACACCCTCCACTGTCCCAGGCTGCTCCAAGCCCTGTCCAGCCTGGCCTTGGACACTGCCAGAGATCCAGGAGCAGCCACAGCTGCTCTGGGCACCCTGTGCCAGGGCCTCCCCACCCTCACAGGGAAGAATTTCGTCCCAATATCCAATCTAAACCCACCTTCTGTCAGTCTGAAGCCATTCCCCCTTGTCAATATTGTCTCTTCATCTTGCTTGTTGGCTCCTTCAGGTACTTGAAGGCCACAATGAGGTCACCCCTGAGCCTTCTCCTCTCCAGTCCCAGTTCTCCCAGCCTTTCCTCCCAGCAGAGCTGCTCCATCCCTCCGGTCCCCTTTGTGTCCCTTCCTCTGCACTGGCACCAGCAGCTCCCTGCCTTCCTGTGCTGGGACCCAGAGCTGGAGGCAGCTCTGCAGGTGGAGTTCAGCACAGCAGGGCACAAAGGCAGAACCTCCTACTGCCCAAATCCCTTCCATGCCCCCATGGATGCAGCCCAGATAATTTTTTCCCAATACATCAAGTATCAAAGAGTGCCACACCATTAACTGAATTTTGATAGGACTTCAAATGGCAATTCAGTGCCCCAGAGAAAGTATGTAGTGAGGGCTCTTCCATACCTTTAGCTTGGAACAATTATGGCACACAGTCTTGGCAGAGACTGCACTGCCATGGCTGTCCTGGAACAGTGATTTTTCTTTAAGCTGGCCAGCAGTGATTGGTCTGTCCATGGTTTGCCTTGTCCTGTTTGAAAAATATTGCTATGTTTAACTATTATTGGCATGAAAATTGCATGTTCCAAAGTTTTTCAGACATACTCAGTGGTGACACACTACTTGAGATATCTGCACAAACCATCTTTTCTCAGGAAGGACATTCAAGAGTGCTTAAAGTACCCACTGCAACTATTTAAGGACTAGTGCACCTAGTTTGTGACATCTGCTTTCTAAAAGGCTCCAGAAATTTCTTGGGAAGATGGACAAGTTACAGGTACCTCACTGAAGATTTTTAGAAATCTTGGTGGAAAAGGAAAGCCCCCAGGCAGCGGCAGGTTAGAACAGTTGGTCAGAAAAATATGTTCAACCACACTGGAACCAATTCTTTCTGAGACATCCATTTTTGATCACTGTTCCAGACTAAACGGACCTTCGGCGTAATCCAGTAGGCTTCTGCTACTACATTTCTGAGAATTTTCTTAGTGAATACTACTATTCTGCCAGCATTTCAAAGAGTTACATTTATTGGATAAATGTTTGTAGAATCAGACCACAAATCATGACACAAACATCACCCGGCTGCTCTGAGTGTTCCTTTCTCCCAAGCAAGATGCCCAGGGTTACCTGCATTCCCTGCAGAATATCCATCTACGCCAAAAAGGACACTACTCTTAGAAACCCAACAATCCCCTCAAGGTCACTCCTAACTACTGAAAACAGGCACTCATGGCTCAAAGAGCTATAAAGCCTCATAAGAACACCAACGTGAATTTCACCAACTTTAGTTCCAAATCCTACTCCAGTAGGAGGAGACTAGGGAAAGCAAGCATGTCTATTTCAGACTAAGCCACACATGATATTTCTAAAGGGACCTAACCTTCCTTAGACAATCTTTAGCAGCTTCTAAAGAAAAACAAACAAACAAAACCCCAAAAAACCCCAAACAAAAACAAACAAAAACTTTAAAAGTAATCTACAGATAATTAAGTACGGTGAAATGAGACTTACCCCAAAGGAGCTGGAAGACAGAGTTCTCTAAAGCAAATACATTCTTTATTGATTTGTATTTTGCTGATTATTAACTTAGTGAAACATCTGACTCTGTTAAATAAACAGTATCCAAATAAGTGACAGTTTTCTCTGCAATATATTGAATCTCAAATAGAAAATTTTCCTTATAGTGCCAGACTAATAATCTACCTGAAACTGAGAAAATATTAAACCATAGCAATACTTCTCTCACACTTAATCGAGCAATCACATTTCCCATAACCACTCTATGATGAACTGAACGTTGGCAAACCAATGAATCATTGACACCAGTGGTACTTAAAACTATATGAAGCAAAAAAACCAAAGGATTTAATTTCTGAATTAAGGGCAATGGATAATTTTTCCATGGAGGAATAAAACACTCTGCTCCCAACAGTGCTTCTCATAAAAAAAAAAAAAAAAAAGCCCTTGAATTTGCAGAATTGTACCTTTGCACTTTATCTAAAGTCTTTCAAGTTCAGTGCCAGCGAGATGTGCAGAAAGGCTGCAGTAGCAGCCCACAAGCAGACAAACGAACAGGCTGGCTAAGGGCTGGGAAGGGGCAGGGAGTGAGGCAGAGAGAGAGCACTTACTGCGTGTCAGGGCAGTGTCACAGCAGTGTCACAGCAGCGCCGGGCTGCTTCTTCCCTGCCCGAGGCTCCAGGCTCCGAGCCAGGGACGCGTCACAGCCCGAGCGCTGCCGGCCCCGGCGAGCGGAGCGCTTCACCGCATGGGTTTTAAACCTTGGATTTCCTTCTTACGGCGATTGCAAAACTTTCCCACAATCAGCGACACAAAAGCAGTGCAGAGAAGGCAGTCCCTGGTACTGTCACTGCTCTGGCAGCCTACCTGCCAGCCTCTGCCGGCTGGAACAACTTGTTTTCTTCACCCCTTTTTTTTTTTTTCCCCAAGCACCCACAGCCTGCAGCTTTCACCTCCTGGTGCCTTGGAGGGTCAGCAGGGAAACCAAGGGATAGCCGAGCTCCTGGAAGGGCAGGAACGGCTCATGGAGATCTGCCAGGTTTTGGTATCAGCCCTCTGCACCACAACCCCAATGCTGGTTTGCATGGAAAACCTTGGTTATCTTATTTTTTAGAAAAATACATCAAGGGATTTGCTAAACACTAAATTAACTCAATTAAACATATTGAATTACAACATTTAGTCAGAATTAAAGAACATTATGAAAGTTAAAAGAAATTATCAAGTTAAGCTAAGCACATGAATATTCAAGTTCTCATTGTCCTCTGAAGCTTGCAGGTTATCTGCAGACAATTTGATCTGACATACTTGCACTTGTTATTGGATTTTGCTTGACAGAACTTTACACGTTGTACTGTGATCATAATATATTCATCGATTGATTATGGGTCTTCATTTAGAGTTTCAATTTTTCTGTTTTACCAGCAGGACTATATGCTCTCCGTATTTGCTCTCAGTGAGCAAATCAAAACAGAGCTTATTTCTACCATTTCATAAGAAAATTTGCCACAGAGCAAAGTGTGATCATTTCTATGACCATCTTAATGCGATGCTCCTGCATTACTCCTTAAATGATGACTTCTTGTTTAATTAATTTAGTTCAAATGCAGGGGAACAAGGTACACATTGAAACTTATTTCTCTTAAAAGACTGCAGAATAAAAGAAATCCATCAAACCTATTCTTCAGATCAATTGATTCTCATTTGCATACTTTTACTCAGATGAAAAACAGTTAGCTTTGCCTACTTCTCAACACCTTAATTATTTTAATTCTTTAAAACTCAAAAAAGCTTAGATTCATTTACCAGAACAGCGTTACAAAGAAGCAGATTTTGCATCATCTGACAAGGCCAAATTTACATTGACTACAACCTGGATTCGGGCTGCCTTTAACTATTACAATATTGCAAAGTTAGCAGGAAAAAAAAATGTATCAGCACTAGCAATGGGTTCCCTACTTATTCCTGTCAGCCTGCAACCAGGTGAAAAAGTGAAGTCTGCTGAAAATGCCCTTGCAAACCCATAGACTGTCAGGAGAGCAGGCTCTTAAATACAGATCCCAAGATGAGACACACACAAGAAATGTATTTTAGAGTTGAATACACAAGTTTATCTGTAGAGGACATGACAGTTCTTGAGATCCTTGCCTACAGATGGTAATAACAATTCACGAGGCAGTGCTGCATGGATCTAGCAAAGACACATCCAGATAAGCCACTCAGTCAGGTTCACCTTACAGGGAGAGGAGGAAAAAAGTACTTCTAAAGGCATGGGTTCTTTGATCTACTCTAGATACTTACCCCAGGGACGAGATGGAATGACCTCCCAGATATGGCTGTGAAAGGCTAGACAGCCAAGACCAGCTTTTGACAACACCAAGTCAGGAGAGATGAAGCCCACCGTAAAAGACTTCAGCACTCCCAGCTTTTCAACCTGAGTTCCAGTGCCTGTGGCAGCATTTGCCATCACATCGTGTCCAAATCAGTTGTGGCAATGCAGCTGCTGGCAGGTGAGGACAAGGGCCCTTGCCATGGAAGGGCGGTCCCGGAGGGGCACGGCACATCTGCCACATCCTGGCCAGCCCACAGCACCAGAGCCTCTCCATGGGACACCGTGGGCTGTCGTGCCAGCCACCAGCCTGACAACTGGCTGAACTGGGAACCTGCTCTTCAAGGCCCATGGTAGCACAGAAGCTGAAAAGCAGAAGTGCTGGTTACCAATGAAGAAGCGTTTGTTGTTGCTGCGACCAGGGCTGGCAATGGTGCGTGCCCGGAGACGGTGCAAGAGTCCCCTGCAAACAGCCCCAGGAGCAGCTCCAGAGGCAGGAACTGCCTCCTCCCAGCCAGGCTGGGCAGCAGTGCCTGCCCCATTCCCAATGCAGGACACAGTGTCCCAATAGGATGTGCCTGGCTGACTGCACTGCAGCAGCCATGTGTGCTGAACTGCATCAACAGGCTGCTAGATGCTCTGTGCCCAGGGACACGCAAGGACACCCAGACAGAGAGTGCTCAGCCATCTCCTTCCTCCAAGAGGTTCTTTTGTGCACAGTTTTTAGCCCTGGCCTGCTGCCATGCTGAGGAGAAGCAGATGACATCTTCCACCAAGGATCTGCCTCTTTTTCACTGGTGGAGAAAGCTCAGTACGAGCGGGACTCGCTCGTCACCACTTCAGTTCGGCTCAGCTGCACTCATTGAGCTTTCCAGCCCAACAGAGCCCCAGCCTGGAGCAGCACCATCCCAACTGCCAGGCTGGCAGAGCTGGCATCCTTGGGGATGCAAGTCACATCATGAAGTTCCCTCAGTTACAGACGGAGAAGGAACATGAATTCTGATAGATTGCACCCTACTCCCAGTGAAACATTGAAGGACAGCATGTGCAAAAAGAAGGGACAAAACCAGTTAATCCTCTGCTTCAGAACAAAAAGAGTCCTTAGAGGTATGATTTGCACATAAATTGTTCAGTCTTGTTCTTGACACCAACTTTTTGCCTCTGGAAAAGGGCACAGATAATTTGGGGCTGCTAAGCCAAGCAATCACTTAATCTTAGCTTAGTAATTCCAGCCTTTAGGTCCTAAAGAAAACTCAAAAACAACAGAGATACAAGCGGCAAAAATAATTTCAAAGGGATCTTCTATGAGAATTTTCTCCTGTAAAACTGAGTTTGGCAACTCTTCACAGGCATCATGCAAAATTGGTGCCATCTAACTCTGTAGTAAGGGAATTTCCTCCCCAAGGATGGAACCCTACTGAGTACTCTCGTGTAAAAACTTACAACAATAATAGTAGTAGATGGGAAGCATTATGATCTCTTCAAATGGTGAGACACGTGTTACATGTATGCTTACATGGCAAACAATACTATTAAACCCTGGAGAAATAGACATGAAAAATTATTCCAACTCATAACACTTGTTAGCTAGTTGTGCCTTTGCATTTAGATATAATCTGTGCTTGAATTAATTAGGCTTCTGAAAAAGAAAAGGATATCTGAAAAAAAATCAAGTTTTTGTCAGAATGGCTGTAGGACTTCCAGTCTGAATCTCCAGCACATGCTGGAACAAAGCTTTAACTTGAATAAAGGAATCATGGTTTAGATGCACCCTAGTCCTAGAAATAAAACCTAACTAGATTCAAACAGCCCAAAGAGGGGATGCTTCCAAAGCTGAAAAGGACAAGTTTAACAGCCACTGACAACCTCCGGAAAAGGGATGCCCGCTTCAATGTATGCCATGGAAATCCACTTTTACAAGCGTCTTATGTGCAAGCTGAATTAAAAATGAACCTAATGAGCTGATGGTGAAACTGAGCTTCCAAAAATCACAGCTCTTTTTTTGCATCAGAAAGTTTGCATCCAATGAAAACCAACAAGTAAGTCTATAGTGGGATGCAACCCAAAGGAACTCACCTTCCAGGACGTTACTTTGACATTTTTCTCAGGTCAAGATTTCTAAGTCATAGGAAGAACTCTCGTGAGCATTATGATGGGTGTGAACAGCTATGGCTTATGAAAATGCTAGCCAGCTCTTCTATTCAAAAAGACAATAATAACAACTTATTAAATAATTCTCAAAAGGTTTTCATTATGTCCTTGGTGGCAAACAGAAGGAACATCAACACCAATTTCTTTGTACATTGAGATATTATAAACTTACCTTTGCTTTTTCTAAAAGTGAAGAAACCTCAAAGTACTTGATAAATTTGCAAGTCTATTATTATTTATGCAATCTAGAGCTGTTTTTCTACAAAATGACATTTCAAAAGTCATTAAAGAAAACTTAAAACTTTGTGCTTTCACTTAAAAAGAGATGGATGTGGGAAGCTTCAAGGAAAACATTTCGTAAATTTTCTTCAGATCAGTACTTCCCTTTGCAGTTCCCAAGAAGGCTCACAGTCACTTTTTGAAGAAAACATTTTAAACCGAGTTTTGTTTTTCAATAAAGCTAAGCATTAAGCACTTTTAAGCATTAGCTTGAGTAACTGGTTTTGAGCAAGCTGGGTTTTTAGAGCTATCTGAATCGAGTATATTGTGCACTATCATTAGCTTTGTTGTGCAGCATAAACTCAGGAAAACATCCCATGAGAATTTCTTTCTTCTACTGAGAAATGTGAGCATATTACCCTCTCTGATCTGGAAGAAAAGTCAGAGGCATCATTGATACAGCTCTATACTCTGTTTTGGTGTTCCAGTCCAGGAAGCAGCATGGTTCTTTTTCACCCATATTCCTCTGTTACAGAACCTTTGTAAAGCAAAAGCAGGAGTCCCTGAGACAAGTTTCTGACATTCAGCTACACAGGACCAATGACAAGTCAATCTCAAAAAACAGTTCTTTGCTTTTTGTTTAGTTACTACCCCAAATTATTGAAAAACCTCCAAGGTAAAAAATTCACACAGCATCAACATGTTAAAGCAATATACACTAAGACATTTTTCAATGAAGCAAAACAAAAGGCCACCAAGAAGCAGTTTTCAAAGCAATAAGATATTGAGCATGACACAAATTGCATGCATTCTTGAGACAAATCACAAGGAACCTAGTACACATAGGGAAGGTACAGGCTTACTTTAGGGAGGTTAACACTAGTAAATACCTGAAGAACGTAAAAACCTCAAAGAAAAAAATTAAGGTTAAATTGGATGAGAAATTTTGTATTAAAATAAATATCTGTATTAAAATCAAAATAACAAACAGAGCAGGGTGCCTGTGACACACTGGGAAAGGTTTCAAGACAGCAAAATGAACAGAGTATAAAACAATCTCCAGAGAAGTAAAAGAAGTCATGCCACCTACATTTTAAAATTTGACTTGGCAAACATCCATAAATATGTGCCAAGAAATAATCTTTTACTGATGGTAACGACTAATTTATTTACTGTACTCAATTTACAAAGTCAAAAGTCTTAAATCATCTCACTCTGGACTAGAAATAGAGGCCTGAATTGTCCCCATCTCTTCATTACCATCCCTGCCTGCGTTCTCCAGCACCATCACTTTAAAAGGGACAGGAGTTTCAACACCCTTTGACAGTTCAGGAGCTCCCATTTGCAGCTTGCAGTACGATTGTTATGTCCGAGACAGATGCACCAGATGTTTCTTCTTCTGTTGTAGGGTCAGTGCCAGGGATGTCAGCCACAGCACCCTCTGCTTATTGCCCTCCCTTCCCAGGGGCCACAGGCAACAGCTTTTATCCCAGAGGACCACCTGCCAGCCCAAAACTCTGGGGGAGCAGTTTGTATTTTTTTTCCTTTACTGCACATCAGGGAGTTATCCAGATGCCTTTCCATGCAAACACAAGCTAATGGATCCTCTTGGTACCTCTTCTCCCACCTGTTAACTTTTTTTTTTTTTTTTGCACTAAAGGCATATTCAGACTAACCTTAATCTTGGTACTCCTAATGTCTCTTAATTTAAAATTATTATTATGAGTTTGTGATAGAAACCAAGCAAATAAACACTGAAAACTCAGCCCAGGTGTCATTTGGGGCACTCAGGCCTTTGAACTTCACCGAGTAATTCCCCATCAGTGACCTCTGCACCTGGATGACTGAACTGCAGCCCTGTATTGGCTCCTCTCCACCTGCTATTCCACACACTGTGAAAAAGTCACATATCAGAAAAGGGAGGGGGAAAGGTACCAATTACACCGCCTACACTCAATGATGGCAATGGCTCACCCCCAGAAGCAGAAGGGTTTCTGTGTGATATGGATTTCTCTGGGATTTATCAGCCGCAGCACCAAAGGAAAACAGCTCTCCCACATGTACCACTCTTCATGCCTCCAGGTGTTTGCTGAAGTCGTAATTCTTTTTTTGAACAATACCACTGTCTGACTCAGTGTGTGTATAATAGCAAGTTCATGATGTTCATACAGAAATAAGATTTGGAGAACTACCAGCTCTTCTCTTCTCTACAAAGACTGGTCTAATTATCACGAGAAAATCCTACACAGGATCTTAAAGTCTGTGAGGACAGCATATAGCAAAATGCAGCTTCTACTACTCTGGCCTTTCTGACCCAAACACATAACAAGCTAAATTAACAGAGGAACTTTGAAACAATGAATAGTTTTGTCTTTCCTATATTTGAATTTAGAAGTAACTTCTCTAGCATCCAAGAAGGGATTTCAGATGCCAGGCTTCTACAGATAAGGAGTCCAAATGGAAAGGAAGTCATTTAGTGGACTCCATCTGTTAATTTGTAATGCTAGAAAACTGACAGAGCATTAAAATGTTGTCTACATCTGAAACAAGTTGCCTGTTTATGTCTGCATGCATATATACATATATATACACACACATATCTGAAAGGAATATTCCTGCAAGATGCTGGTCATGGAACTAGAAATCAATAAGTAGCAGTAGTCACATTGGAAATACTACTATCCTATTATACAGACTCACTAGGAAGAACATTCAGAGTACAATGGGAGGTAAAAACATCATCATCCCCACCACAAAAGCAAAACAAAAAACAAAAATAAAACAAAAAAAAACCCAAAAACAAAAAACCAAAAAAAACCCCCCACCTGTCCCATGCCCTCTTGGCAATTTCTTTTAAATTCTGAAAATTTTTGCAGCAACTTAAGCTTGTTTTACGTATGATTGTGTCTTTAAGTCAGCAGGTTTTCTTGAGAAGAAGGAAAAACCATGGTGTACCAGCCAGCATGCAGCTGCCTGCACTCTGGCCATCCAGAGAGCTGCCTTGAAACAATAGCAACAGCAAAGGTACAGCATGAACTGGCCCACTCTGTGTCTCATTAACCTCAAATGAGAAGTTTGTTTTTTCAAAGCTGGTTATGGAACCATTTAAATGATAAACTCACAAAGCCAGGCAGCCTTTCCACCAACACAGGGGGTCAAGGCCTTTTAAAAAGCCAAACCTCTGGAGTGAACTACTTCTTTTAAACCACCATGTCCCACCTGTAATGGGCCTTTCTTCCCTCGAGGTAAGGGCCCTTCTCTTGCTCTACCCAGGCTGTGGGATCCAGCAAATTGGCACCCACGGTCACACATGTGAGCAAAAGCCCTGAGCACCTCTCCTGGAAATGAATAGATGGAAATTAACATGTCACATTTCTGGTCTGGAGCTACAGAATGGTCTCTTCTAGAAGGGAAGTCAGGCACTACAATATCTAAGATCTAACCTTCTAAAGCGATCCACTGTGTTTTATGCTGCAATTTTAGTCTGCTGTGATTCAAGAAGTGCTCTTGATTCTGTGGACAAAGCAACAGAGGGGCAATTATCAACTTTCTGTGTTCTCAGAGAAAGTCCTAACAAAGAAAGCTCAAAATCCCAAGCATTGTATCTGGGAGCGCTTCATGCCTTGCAAAGAACGAAAAAGACTAACAACAACTCTGAGTGGGGGAGGAGGGAAAAAAAAAAAAAAAAAAGCAGTAGCCGATAACTTGCTGCTGGATATATCCAGTTTGTATCACAGGACCAGACTTGCATAAACTAAAAAGTGATTTGGCTTCTGTGCATGCCAAATCCCATCCCAGGTATTCTCAGGGTGTTTCTCTCCACAGCCACAGGTTGAACTGGTTTCTGGTGCCACAGTTTGCTTGGATGAGAAGAGTCTGTAGGGAAGAGCTCAACCTCCACTCAAGATAGGAGGGTTACAGAAACAGCCCACTGTTCACCTCAGATGAAATTAGAGAACAACAAAGTAAACTCAAGCTGCCAGTACTACTTACCCAATATTGTGATGCTCACGTGTTCAGAGGCAACACACCTTAATATAACATAATTGTATCATAAGCACAAAGCCAGCATCATATCAAAATCACACATAACCTCAATCAAACAATACTGTAAGTACGCAGCTTTGGTCATCACACCTCCCTTCTGTCCACTAATCAAAATCAGCTTGTCAGGCAACATACTTTCCTCCCAAAGGAGCAATTTTCTGTCAAGGAAAAAAAAAAAAAAAAAAAAAAAGCCCTGATCATAGCTTGGACAATTTGTTCTGTTCCATTCAAAAATGTTTCTCATGTGCATCATTAATAGGTTTCAATTCCTAAAAGTTGGGAGCAGCAGGAGGATAACAACGACTTATACCAGCCATAAGATTTTTCAGGATACAGATAACACTGTAAAATAACGAGAGTATTGGCATTTTTAAGCAGCAGATGAAATTAGAATACGGAGAAAATAATGAAAATAAACAAAAAACCACATAGCCTGCTCATGTGCAGAGATGTGCATTTTAAGAAGCATTGACATTTCCCAGTGGGATTGAAGACTTGTTATTTCTTTGAAAATGATGACTCAACAGCTGATTGCAGTCAAAAAACCCCAATGGAATATCAAACATAATGAGAAAAGAACTTGAGTACAAAATGCTAGATAAACTTTTGTATGGACAGTTTGTGTATCACTGCTTTTAAAATACTTCCAAGATCATCACATTGCCTGAAAAACTTAGTGTTTGTTTCTCAGCATCTGATAGCATCCACATCCAGGCCCAAAGCCCAGCCTTCCACTTGGCAGGCTTAAGGACCAAAATTGAGCTCTTGGGCACTCTTTACTGGGTTGATATTTCAGAGACAGGGACACATGTCTGACTCTACTGAAAACCATCTGCTGGGCTCTCAGGCACTCAGAAAATAAACCTACCGCCCATTTTTATAATTTAATATTGGACTGTACCAGCTCAGATATTCATATGGTGTTGCTTCACAAGCTTTACACCACTGTTACCCCTCCTGCCCTTATTCCCATAGGTGGCTCGGGCTGCCCACAGAGCTGACACAGGTCTTGGTGCTTGAAACACGAGACCACGACCAGACCAAACATTCAAGCGCAACCAATGCCCTCTGAGTACCTTTGGTGCCCCACCTTTGTTCAAATGGGGGTCACAATTGGTTCAGATTAGGGTTCACTCTTGAAATGGCCAGTGTTACCTATTTAAACAATAAAATTAATGAAGCCACTCATTTAAAATGGTTGGCTGAATCAAGATCAGCATGTTAAAACTTGAAGGAATCCAGTCTTAAACTTGGCTTTACATCTGAAGGTCTAGCTTTAAGAGTAAAGAGCTAACCTCCCAGCCCAATCCTAGCAATGCCTGTGGTACCAGCCATGGCATATCATACAGGGTTGATGAGGATTACCTCTGATTCATGGCTTTGCTCTGGAGAAGCAAGGTTAACACCACAGATTTAAACCCAGAATGTTCTCTAAGGAGCCATCACCGATCCAGCACTGCCTGCCTGGATATAGAATCAGGGCAGCAGAGCCCCTGGACAGCAGGGCCTCTTGCACTGCTCCATTCTCACCAGATGAACCACAACAATTAAACACAACATTAATACATCCACTGCAATGCTAAATTTAAGACTCACAAACATTCCGATCTGCTTCCTTCCCCTTCAAAACACAGCGAGTTAACTAGGTCTGACCTTTTGCAAGTGCTCCATGTAAGAGGTACAGATTTGCCTACCGAACAAAGCTCTTTTGTTTCTTAGAGCTGTGAAATTCTGGTGCTCTGTAACTTTTCATGTTTCCCAGGTTAGCTTGCCACCAAGCTGTGACTAAACGTCCACAAAGGATTTCAACTCCAACTTTGAAGGAATATGACCACCAGGAAGAAGAACGGCTTTCAGTGAGTGCTTCATGCTAGCAAGAGCAACGCTCAAAATCAGCATTGAATTTCCAGAAAGCTTGTGGGATATTTGTGGTTTAACAAGGAGCTGCATTCTCTGTTCTGCTTTGTTTCTGGCTGCATCATGTCTATCTTTCTTCCATTCCCCTTCCTCACGTTAGGCCTATCCAGCTCTATGATCCAAAACAAAGAGAGACAAGGGCTATGACAGATCTTTGCAAAGATTCAGTTTTAAGCATCACTTGCATGTGAAGAAACTTGAACTCCAAAGCGCATTTCCTGCTCTGTGGGAGAAATGGACCTTGTGTCACTGATTCCACAACGACAGGAAGCAATTTCAAGCACACACACATATGATGCCAATAAGACACCTTGAAGTAAACAGATCGTATCTCAACTAATGAACTACTGCAGCAAAGCACCCTTCCCACTTTTTGGTGTCTGCAAAAGGCCCCAGGTGGTTTAAATTAGAGCAGGTCTGTGCCACATATGCAGGTGCTGGAGCACCAGTGGTAATTTCCAACTCCCTCCATGCCTTATGCAGTAGGGAATAATAACCAGGATCTGTAATAAAAAGCCTTGAGAAGTTAATGCATGGATACTGGCAGACAGACCCAAGGGTCCTCTGCACTAGGGCCAAACATGAGTCAGAGCCAAATGAGATGCTAAACGTGGAAGCATTAAACCATAAAGACACATTGTATGATATATCAACAGGATTATTTTTTTTTCCACCCAACACATTTAGGTTTTTTTTTCCTTAGATATTTAAAAGACACCCCAGGGCAGCACGTAACTCAAGTAATGAGTCCTGATGATCTTTTTCCATGTCAGTGTTCTATGCAATTCTTCAAAGAAAACACCATAACAAGGCATTTTTTAAAAACGTAATTTTTTGATTTGTCATCATTACCACAACACCCAGACCATGTCAAACCAGGTTTTCAATATATTCAACACCTGCACTATGCAGAAAAACAAACAATACCTGCCTGAAAAAAAAAATTACGGAAAACTGGGGCCTGAAGAACTCACAAATGCTGTCTACAATCAATGAGAGACTCTGATGGAAATCTTGTGAGAAGTCCAAGATCAAAACTGGCATCACTTGGAGTCAAATGCAAAATTCTCTCTATTTTCAGTGAAAGAGGACGGAACACATTTCTGCTTCACAGCCCTTTGCTCAGACAACTCAAACCTGACATTTCATAAGTTCTTATTTCTAGTCCTTGATCTTTTGCACCAAACATTTTTCTCATGCCTTGTGTTTACAAACTGATACTTTTATAATGTAAGTAGGATACAACTACACGTTATTCTATTCATCTCTGTCCAAGTGTTCATTAGTTAAAGTACAAAGTTTTTCATAAGGATATAGCCAATATTTACACAGTTAGGTTTTTTTCCCAACGTGTGCTTCTGTGAAGTGCTATTTCACTGCTTCTTGTCCTTTATCCTGCATTTCTATTGGGGCATTTATTAAGACAGACTTTTCAGATTTCAGTCTCTTCTTTAAAATGCAAAGAACTAGTGTGCTTGGGATGTAGGACACTCCACGTAACACTGCTGGCAGGCTAAGATAGAACCACCTGCAATAAATAAAGAGTTTCATTAAATATATGCATTTGTACAAAGAAGGTAAAAATATTCAGCAAACATTATTTTGTTAAGCCACTCAAACTTGTGCCCTGATGCTTTTGAATGTCACAGAAAATGAAAATGTGAGAACAGAGAAGCAAAATGGCCTTTTACATATCCCAGTTTCAGATAAATGATCAGGCAGTCAAGTCAGGCATCTGATACGCTTATGGCTTTGTCCATAGGGAAAAGGTAAATCCCTGAAAGGGCACAGACTACCTGGTAAAAATTTCTAAATATTCCTAAGAAAATTCTTTCAAATCAATCTCGACACAGTGTTATCAGGAATTAGTATGAGTTCAACAATGTTTTTCTTTAAAAAAAATCCCACAATCATCCTTGAAGCGCTACTAAAACATGCTGTACAGTATTCTGGGCCAATTACCAACTTAAGTAACTGTATCTTACTCAAGTACTGTTTCAACCATTTTCCGTTCAAAGACACTGCAGTCACTTAGTGACTTTTTCCCACATGAGCTAACTGCTTTTCATTATTTTCATCATAATTCACTTTATAAGGCTTGTTCTCATGAAAGATTATTAGTAAATGTTATGGCACCAGAACAACATTTCTGTTCAATGATTTTTTCCAATGTCTGTGTCAAAGGTTGCACTTGATAAATAAAGTAAATGCCAAAGAAAAGGGTGTCATCTCTAACACAGGAGCAGTTAGTCTGCTAGGAAGACAAAGTGCACAGAACTATATCTCTAATGCATGCAATAATAGACTAAGAAAGAGATTAAAAAAAAGCCGAAAATATACCTGTACGCAACAACATCATACATCCTACATGCTCCTTCTCCACCACAAGTCATAGTACCCCACTTCAAGCAAGTGGTGTCTATCAAAGCTCCAAAATAAATGGGAGACGGAATTCCAGCTACAAAGAAGATTAGCAACATTTTTGTGAAAAGAAATTTTCCGCTGGTTTATCAGATAGACCACAGAGCCTATGCTGTTTGTCACCTATTCCATCTGTACTGTCCTCTTGCAGCATGAGCCACACCCTCTATGTATCTTGTGCCCTCTCTTCTTTATCCATCTACCCTCAGCTGAAGATTTTCTCCCCTACTGCCTGTTAAACAACATCCAAACGCTACACAGCGTGGACAGCATTTCCTATTGAGAACTCAACATTTGCTCCCATCATGAGAGGCAATGTTGCCTTCAATAAAAAGCAGTAAGCAATAGCGAAGGAATGACAAAAGGCTTTCCAATGAGCAGCAGATATAGTCCCATGTCCTGGTTTCTGCTAGAATACAGTTAGTTTTCTTCTTTGCAGCTGGTACAGCGCTGTGTTTTGGATTTAATATGAGCATAATGTTGATACCATACCCATGTTTTAGTTGCTGTTAAGGAGTGCTGACATCAAGCAGTTTTCCATGTCTCATGCTCCGTCATTGAGGAGCTGCACAGGAAACCAGGGGGAGCATGGCCAGGACAGTTGATCCCAATTGGCCAAATGGATATTCCATAACCTGAAATGTCATGCTTAGGACACAGACTGGAGAGAAGGGGGAGGGAGAGTGCTGCTTGGGAACGGGATGAGTATTGGTCAACAGATCACAAACCATTTTCTTCTGCATCGCTTTTCTTTCTTTTGTTTTACTCCTCTATTTTCCCTATTGTTATTTTACTTTACTTCCATTACTAAACTATTGTTTTCTTAACCTATGTGTTCTACCTTTTCCCCAGCTCTCTCCCAATTCCATGTGGGAGGAGAATAAATGGATGCATAGTATTTTGATCCTGACTGGGGGGTTAAACCAAGATACCAGCCTATTATCCAGAATGCAAACTGCATGCAGTTCTACTTTGCCATGCTGCTAAGAGCAGTAAAAAAAAAAATTCTAAATGCCTCTTGATCAAAGGCACTCCATAGAAGCAATGACTCGTGCCACACGCATAGCCCTGCTGTGATTCTCCTCGAACTCTAGGTCAGCACTAACTGTTCTGAAGTGCGTTCAGTATTTTCTTACCAAATACTCTTGCAGCCAGCCCATGGATACCCACTCCAAATGACTTCTCTTCAGGCTTTAGAGACCTGTATGATAATTGCATTGTACACTTATTCATAGAGGTGACATTAATAAGAGATGTTTAACCCTTTCTTTTAAAATCAAGTTCTTCATCACATTAGGCCCAAGCCATTCTAACAAGTGCATTGGTTGAAAGAGTTCATTATGATCACTAGGTGATCTCCAGTACTAATAAATCAAAAAGGAAATGCTACTTGTCAAATGCTACTTACCTAGACCAAGACAAAGTGAAGGGTAGTTGTGCCTTAATCAACATGTTCCTGTGATTAATCA
This sequence comes from Muscicapa striata striata, assembly GCA_030060385.1. NCBI lineage: Eukaryota > Metazoa > Chordata > Aves > Passeriformes > Muscicapidae > Muscicapa > Muscicapa striata. The sequence goes on along the minus strand of JAREIS010000541.1, from coordinate 52,212 downwards.
ACACATGGGTATTCACACACCACTCAATATCCCAGTGCCCTGACTCTGTGGTCCTGCATTCATTCAGGATAAAGCCGATTGCCAGAAGCAACATCAGATGACAAAGGTGACACGACACTAAAACTTAACAGCTCGCAAATGACACAAGACTTGACTGCTCTTCCTCCTTCCATATGCAAACTAAAACACTTATAATTTCCTGCAGAATTAAAACCTCAGAATAAAAAGTTGAGTAGATTTCTGAAGACAAGGTAATTTTACTGTACCTTATCAAGACCATGTATCCAGGCATGGCTGCTAAGGAAAAAATGAAGCTGCAGACTAATGACAATATTAAAAAATAATGGAGCATCTTGTCACAGTTCTCATGTCCATCACACTGGCCCAGAATTGCAGAGATGTTTTCAGATGAAACCCCTGAGGCTGCAACACAGGTACAGTTCTCAAATACCTGTCAAAAGAGTATTGTAATCACACAGATTGTCCAAACTCCCACACTGAGGGGCAAAACACAAGTAGCACTTGTCTCACAGTCTCCTGCACTTCAGCTTGTTACTCATGAGCAGCACTGCCCTATGGGCTCTCTCCCAGGCCACAGGTCCAGCCATCCCCTGTATTTAGGGCTAAAAGTTCTACAATACCTGGTTACTTATTTAAATCTACAGGGTAAAAGTGATTATTAAGTCCACGCTATACACTCGCATTTTGGCTGAAACGTTCTTGGGCACACAGGTTTCTAATTGGCAATACCTTCAGAATAATTTCTCACTCCATGTTAAGCATTGAAGACTCCTTTCATTCTTAGTAGAGAAGGATTATTACTCAATTTATTTTTAAATTTAGATTTAAACTAATTTTCATATGGACTTTGAAATTTCTGGTGCTATTCAATGAATTCATTAAAATCTCTCACCTTATATACTCAATTAATTGTACATGCACGGATATTCCCCACCTTATATTCGCACAAGTATTTGTCACCTACTATATTACACAGGTACAGCACAGGAATTACCACACTTCTTCCAGTTCCTCTTGAGGAGTTACACCCAGCAAGACAAGGGGACACGTAAGTAATTCTATTGCTCCCACAAACAGGGTCCCATATCTTAAGAGGACAATCACACTCCATGTTGCAGCCAGCCAGTAGAGTAGTTTCTGCATATGAAACTTGCTCTATTCTGAAACACATTTAGAAGATGAATAAATATTTCAGTCATGAGATACCCCACAGCAACCCTTAGCAACTCTTGAGGTCCTATTCTAGCTCAAGCGTGGAATCACAACCCAGTCCTACATGCTCCTACCCTGAAGTCACACCTTGCTATAGGACACTAAATTTTATTATATAACATTAATACTATAAATTAGGTAGGCATACCCTACAGCATTTTTCTCATCTATGGCATAGATATCTCTAAGTGAAGCATCTACACTTATGGACATGCAACCGCAGGAGTGTTGACATTATGTACTTTTTAATATATTTTTATTGCTTCAAACAGGGATTACAGACCTACTGTCTCATGCAAGCCAAAAGCCTTGAGAATTCACAATAGAGAACTGAAATGGAGCTCCTAGCTGATTCTTAACAGGAAAAATCATGCTGGAGTCTAAAGACTCAAGTCCTCTTGAGTCTCGAAGAACATACCCTTGATAGGAAACTGTTAGACCAGCAACTGGTGAGGTATCACAGACAGTCCAATAGGCAGCAAAGTAGAGGAGGTATTCCAGTAAAGATACCCAAAATGCTATGTTCGCCGCCTGATAGGTATTTATCTTGAATTTCTTCATGAATAGGCCGCCAGAAAAATACCCAACGCATAGAACTGGTAAGTTGTAAACACCTATTCAAACAAGTGAAACTTGCATGTTAAAATGAAGGAGACCACCAAGGCTACTCTACTATAAGGTAGCTAGACAAGTAGCTACTACAGCTACTGGAAGGGAAAGTTGTGTTTGGCAAAGACTGAAACAGTGCCTGTGACTGAATAATTCAACTGCAACCAGAAATGGGTCTCGGCAAATCTCCTTTCACACCCAAAACCTCTGCCAAAGTCAACAGCATGTAACAACTGCTTGGGGAGTAAGCTACAGGGTAGGACTAAAATCATCAATTGGAAAATTGCAATCTAGAGCTGCCCTCTAGGTTCAACTCAAAAAAACCATATGGTTTCAATGCAGCCTCTCCAGCTGACTGAAAAACTCAGCAGTAATATAAGCTAGTGTACATCTTAATTGACATACATCTTAATGCACTCTGAGCATGACAGAAAAGTTGAACAGACTTTCACTTATGAGATGAGATAACTGAACGTGTTCTCACACTTGTACACTGATTGATACTTTCATGAAGCAAATTCGGATCGAAACACACATAGGAAGTGATTTTACACAAACATCACATGGCTTAGTTACACATCAGCTGAATTTTCTGAGCCAATCCAGAAATGGAAATTGGATTACAAAAAATCTGCACGAAAAAATTAGTTCTTCAGCAGAAAATGAATTTACATTTAGAAATGCTTTATAGAGTGATAACCCTCACCCATAGAAGCATTTATCCTTAGTAGGGATATGCAAATACACAGGAATACATGTATCCATGTAACAATAGCGACAATCCAGATAGAGACAACATTAATTGCTCAAACAGAGCAAGCCAAAATGCAAACATACCAATTAAGAAAATGGCATCTGATGCAGATTTTCCAAACTGCTGTTCCAGATATTTGGGCAGGAAGGATATCATGCCATCGAAGGCACTGAACTGTAACACAGTTATGCATATAAATAACATGTACACGGGGTTGTGAAGCAGAGCCTTGAGGAAGGGGACAAAATCTGGAATGAAAATACCTTGAGTTAGTGTGAAGCTTTATGAAAACAACATCCCATTGTGCTCAGCATGGCCCTGAGGGAGAGAGGGGAGCAGAAATGGTCCTGAACTGGATCAGACTACATCTTGTGCTTTGCCAGACACCATGGGCGAGAGATTACCCAGGCTTAGCCCAGGGTACTCCGGCACATCTTCTCTACCCAAAGATAACCCTCACATACATTCACACACCCCAGCGCAGCTGTTGCTTATAAAAAAAAAAAATAAATCACAGCAGCAGCAGCTACTGCCACATTTTTCCTCCCTTTTCTCTCACCTCACGCTCCCAGACCATTCACCAAAACCCCTGTCCTGCGCCTGGCCCACAACACATGGAAATGCACTAGAGAGATGTAACAAGCTGCCCCCAGAGACTTGAACGCTTATTTCGGGTTTTGCTGCAAGGGCAGAAGAGGCCTGAAGAGAGCTGTGACCAGAGTTATTCCCACCATCCCCTCAAAATCTCTATCAGCCAGTTTTCAGCCAAGTAATAATCATCTGAGAAACTAATTTACACAGGTCTTTTCTCTGTGTAATGCCCATTAAGTCAGGATTTGAACCATAAAAAAGCCTCACAATTCCCCTTTGTTTAATGCTCTCCATTAAAGAATGTGCCGAGCTATTGTCAAACTCTGCAGAGAAATACAAGCATCAACAAAATAACTGGGCCTCACTCAAAGTGGGCACCACTTGGGATGGGTGTATAGGCTTCAGATGTAAGCAAGTACTTTATTAGAAAATCTGTAGGCAAATCTTGCAAAAATTAGTCCAATATTACAAACGCTATAAATAGGCTGCATTGTCTACAGATGCAGTGACATTTTTAATCAGAGCTTCTCACGGAAGTTTTGTAGTTACTAATTTATTTTTTAGGTTATTTTTAACTATACGAACATCAAGTTTTGACTTGAAACGCCTGACGATTAAGAATTTGTCTGAATATGTCCTGGTCAACAGGCTCTAAGTGGTTGAACAGGGGTTGGACCAGGTGACCTCCAGAAGACTCTTGTAACAAATCTCCTGTGACATGAAAACGTTCTACATTCAGGATATTCAGGGACAGTCAACATTCACATCAATGCAGGGAGGGAATGGCCATGACAACATAAGCTCTGAAGGGACCCTGGAGCACTAAGGACCCATGTCTGAGCTGGGAGCCTTTCCTCTCTAGAACAGTATTTTATTCAGGGATTCATTAAAGGCTAGGTGATAGCAGAAGGATGCTGTGCTTATCAAAATAAACTTGCAACATCAGCCAAGACCTAAGCTCTCACTCTGGGTATGGTGAATTTTCAGGACACAGCTGGAAATAGCAAGCACTTCCTTGCCAAAAATGAAGGTCTGGTCAGAGAGCCCTGAGCAGGACAAGACCAGGAGACTACTCTGAAGATCACAGCCTTTGACATCGTTTACTGACTTGCATTGCCAACCAGGAAATGCATGAAGGATGTTTCCTTCAAAAAAGGAAGGAAAAATATGACTTCCTACAAATACATAGATTTGAAAAACACCGATGTGAAAGCTGCTAGTGGTAACATGAATAAAGGCGAGTGGAATACATCTTTGTTCAACAGTAATTAAATATTTATGAGACACTTAAGCTCTGCACAATTTCATGTTGAGTTTCTTCTTTTCTGCAGAGTGAATGTGGGGCACAGGCAACCACTATCTGCAACTCATCCACAGCTCACTGACTTGTAATATTCCTAACCAGATTTCAGCCCTTTAGCCACCTCATAAAAAAAATACCTACATACACCTGAAATGCAAGGGGGATAAAGTGAAGGAGTCCAGATGCTAGACCTATGAAATCAGCCTTTTTGCTCTGAAAAGAGCCATTCTAAACTCCTGCACAAAGCCCTTAAACTACAGAGACATCAAACCAGAGTAGACATTGCATACCTTGCACCCATCTTTAATTACACAAGTACACAGAACTCACACCTGACGACTAAAGTAAGAAGGAAATAAAATATAACTTGCCTTTAGCAATTTCATACATGGTCTGCTTAGTTTCATTTTGATCATTTTCTTGCAATGGTGCTACACTTTTTTCACTTGCCTCTTCAGGTTCATTGGTTTCACCTTCCTTCACAAGCGATTTGGGCAAAAACCAAAACGGTACTGCCACGAGAAGGTTCAGCAGGGCACAAATCAAAATGCCCAGCCACCATGCTCCAACCCAGCGGGCATCAGTAGCTGTTATACTTATCTCATCTATAAGAGAACACAAGGAGACATCTCAGATCACTTCAGAAATATTCTTTGCTGTCATTCTTTGCTTTCCTAGTAATAACTGACATAAAAGCATTTTAACAATTCTTAAAGTGAGGCTCCTTAATATGAAGGAGAATATTCTCCAGTCTTCTTTTCTAATATTGCTAATTTTTTGGCAAATTCCAGTGGCTTGTGTTGAATTAATTCTAGTCTTTTCCTCCGTTAAGCCAGATAACAATTTTTCATCTAATAATTTATAAGCAGATTTATTTCTGTATATATGAATTGAATCCTTCACACAGACCTTCCATTCCAAAAGAAACAACTCAGGTAGGTTTAGCAAGAAAATACACTTTGGTTCTGAGAAATACACCAACTATAGTCTTAAAAATAAGGTTTTATACATTCACCTATTACCTGCACCTACTGATCCAACGTCAACAAACAGCTCTGCACAGAATGAAGCCAACAATAAACCAAGGAAGGGGCCAATTACAGTTGCTGTATGTAGACAGGCTAGAAGAGGCAAAAGAGAACATAAATTAGAGCCCAGACATAATTATCTTCTTGGAGTTGTTACATACGGTTAGGACAGCTCTACCAGAAAAACACTTGCACCTAAAAAAAGGCCTCCTTCCAACAAGTTCCTCTCTGGTTGAATTACAAGTTCAACAAAATTATTTTTTGATAAGACAATAATTACTGTTTTCTGTCTTCTTTTATTGGACTGAATAGCATTGTAACACTCCTTCCTTTCGCTTTGGGTTACGTGTGTGTGTATGAACAAGGGGAGTTATCACAACAGGCAGATTTACCCAGGTAGAAAGGTGAATTCTCGGCTTTGGCAAAATCCTCCAAATAGGAAATGCCTAAAGGCATGATGGGAGTTTCGCCCATTCCTCGCACTATGTTTCCAACCATCACAAATATCCACAGCAAGGACCCAGGCTCCTTTTCACATTCTGTGGACAAAATAAAAAACCAGAAAGAATGTTTTAGTCCCAACTAGTAATGAAAATCTAGAGACAAAGAAGTGACCGATGGCTTAAGCTTTGGTGGATAGGCCTGTGCTATTTAAAAAAAATAAAAATTAACTAGTCAAAACACTTTTGTACTTCCTTTTTTCTCCTTGTACTGGGATTCCTTCATCCCACAGTGTGCTTCAGTTTCCACTGCTCTCTCCCACTTTGTCATGCTGAGCTTTCTCAGTGCAAATTCATTAACCAATAAAAACCAGCTTTGTTAGCAGCAACTTTCTGGGTGACTGGCCACAGATGAAACCTGGATCTCATGTTTCAATGTCAGATTGCTGTCAGCAAACGAGTAAAGCAACCCACAAGGAGGTAGAGTCAAATTCAGTCCAGTTTTTGCTTAAGGCCGGAAATGGACTCATATATGAATATCACAGACCTGCATGTCCATAGACAAGAGGGAAACAACCACCTCACCAAGTACATTCATAGCTTGAGAATCTGTGGGTTCTAATGTGCATATTTAGTGGCTATACATGATTTCAATGAAAATTATTCATCTTTCTGTGCCTTCATTCCCACATTTATAAAAAGGGAAAATACAGTATCTGAAATACTTAAGTGAAAGGTTAATTCCAAAAGCTGTTAGGTGTGCATATTTCACAGCTTTTTGCAAAGATGTAAAAATTTCATATCTTAACTGACTGTTGGCCTTGGAAGCTGCATCCATCACTAAATGGAGACAGAGGGAACTCCAACACAACACTATGATTTGATGGCACTGCATTCAGACAGTGTTACAGCAGTCAATTAGCTTCAGCTCACCCTGAAGGAACTCCGTCACAAAGTTTAACAATGAACTGTGGGGTTGGGGTCATCTAACTTGGACCATCCACCAACCACCTAAGTTCCCAGCAACCAGAAGGCCTGCCCAGAGGTAATCTGATCCACCCTGCAGTACAGAGCATGAGCTCTGTCCTGAGGTGCCTTGAGGGGGCATGCATCCCCCATGGCTCTTCTCTTGACCCTTACAGCAAGGGATGTGCTCTGTGAGAGATCTGGGGTCTCCTCTGCCCAGCTATCAAGGGAGCCTAAAGCAATGGCTCAGACTGAATGCTTCCCTTGGAGGTAGCTAAAGACCCAGGAGCTTCACCCCACCCCCAGTGTGAGAATTTTGTTTGCACTCATTAAATGGCTTCCTCTGAGCCCTCTGAGGTCCCAGAGACCTATATTTTAGTTCTAGCTCTATTTCTCATTTCTTTATTTCCTGTGTGATACAATAAAAAAATCCCACAAAAACATTGTTATGCCTCTCATCCATTGCTGAAATATGCTTCCCACTTCCTCATGGTATCATAGGATTTCAAGTCAAAACGAGGAATATTTGTGAGAACCACCTGTTGTTATACTACCCCAAAGTAGACTGCCTGGAAAATCTGCAAACTGCATGAAACATGTTTCAGCTCAGGAGCCAAAGAAGCAAAGGCCAGGAAATTTCCTGACCTCTAGTTTCTAGGCCATCAAAAAGCACTGATCAAAACCACAACCCTGGCGCAATTGCTAATAATAATAAGAAACTACTTATTTAGACAGTATAGACACAGAAAAATATTAATAGACACAGGAACAGTCATACCTGTTGATGGTTTCTCTGCAGGCAAAGAGGACAAGTTTTGATTAACAAGGCATAGAGGCACCACTGAAAAATTTTCTTGTTGTGAAATGCTGCTCTCAATACGATACCTGTTGGAATCAAAGGAAAGGATGTACCATCTCATTTGTCTACACTGGAGTAGTGAGCTACCTATTAGAAGAGTGTGTAGCTGTAGGAAGAAAAGAATCGTTGTCAAAAGTTAACAGAGGGTGCTGCCAAGGCCATCAGAGCCATTCCACACTGGAAACAACAAGACTGAAGAATCAAAAAATACCTTGATGATTAAAACATACACAAGTTTACATTATTATTTTTTTAAGGCAAGTAAAAATGATTTAAAAGTTGAAGAGCCATTATGGCCAGTAGAGGCTTGTCAACACATTGAGCAGGTATGATCTGCCATCCAGATTCCAGATAGATCTCTGCAAGTCACCTTCGATTGCCCATGCAAGCAGAAAAGAGCCAGCAGTGTAAAGTGACAGCATCACAGCCCATGTCACTCTCCTCAGAAGGTGATGACTGACTTTTGAAGCCATCTCAGGAGCAAAACCAAAGAAACTGCTCTGCAATGATCATATTGAATCCATGCTCAGCAATGTCTCTCTCCATAAGCAAACCACCCAGGGGAAAGATGGACAGATTAATGCAAGTAAGGATCACAGAAGCTGCTATGAGTTAAGCACAACACTCACCTTCCAAACAGAAAATGAGGAAGTGATATCAAAAGACATCCAAAGGACAGAACCGTGCAGCCCAAAGCAATTATTCTGGGTCTGTGAAGCTTTGCTCCAAAGTAACTCACAAATGCTATCAGCAGCAAATTACCTGCAAAGAGAAACTGGTTCACAACTTACAAACCAAAACATCCCAAGATCTTTGAAGGTCCAACACAAATTTGAGCCTATCTTGTAAGCTCAACTCGGGTTGCTTTTTCTTGTCTAGCAATAGTGTCACTAGACAGGGAACTGCCTACAGGGTGCACTAATTCCCTGCTATGTACCATCTTTTTTTGCAAGAGTTACATCACATGGAAAGAACATGAGAATAAAAGGCAGAATGGAAAAGAGACCACAGTGAGAGAGATGTTTGAGTGCACGTTTATATAAAAGAAATTTCCCACTACCTTGCGTAGAGATCAGGCCCAGTGACTGCAGAATAATAGCTGTTTCAGGAAGTTATTCCCTTAGGATAACTTATTTTGCAATGTATAGGGAAATACAGAAGTGGTTTTTGTAGTCAAAATAATAAACACAAGAGGACCATCATAAAGAAAAAGGAATAAGTTAAATCCTTAATTTCAGTATTTCTTTAAAAAAATACAGGTTTTGATACCTAGTACCATTTAAAAACAAAAATGTACTAAAACCCTTCATTTTCCTCTCCTCCACTTAGAACTTGATTTTCTCCATTTATTACTATGCAACAAAGACTCAAGCTTCATATTATGAATCAGGCTCTATAAAAATAGCAATTTAGTAATCGCACACCTACTAATTTTGTGATCTTTTTGTCAGAAGAACAAAATCATGTCTGAGTGACAAGCATCATGCTCTCAAATAAAATAACGCCTCTTATGTCTAACTTCTAGACATACTGTATGGAACCAGGGGCTTGAATGACGCAAATTTAAATTTATCACTGGACAACAAAACGTTCTGGCGGGCAATGTAAGGGTCACTGAAGGTAGAACAAGAAACTTTCTTTACAGGTACACTTGTACAAGTAGGAAACCTTAAAATATTATTGAGCTCAGGTAAGGATGCACAGTCCACTCCAACCAAGTTTAATTAAAGGAACTGCAAAATCCTAAATATGATCTTAAATTCAAACAAAGTTTACCTAGTTGCTTTTTTGTTTTCTTTGGAAAGATTGAATACACCTCTCATAAAGTAACTCTGTTTTGTTAGTTGCTCTGTCCCATGTCATGATAGTCCAGAAATAAGCGGAACCAGTTTTTAAACCTAGATTTGCCCATTCAAGGCATCCTATTAATTTCCAAGATGTGAAATGGTTACGTAGCAGCTCAAAAAAAATGACGGAGTCAGCCACTATTGTCACACACAGTAATTGAGTGCAAATGAGAGTCACTAATACATGCTCATACCATATATTACATTTTCAAAGAAGGAGAAAAATTAAAGAGAGACATTACCAATTTCAAAGCTTCCATTGATTATGCCCACTAAAGAAGCTGGGATATTAAATTGTTTCTCTATCTGTGTGTACATGCTGTTCATGTAAGCACCAGACATCGTTTTCCCAACAAATGCAAGTGACAGTGCCAGCAAAAATACCTAGGAAGGGAAGAGGAGAAGACATGAAGATCTCAAAAATACACATTTATGAATATTCTATGGTAATTTCCTCCAGTGAAGGTGTGCTTCCAGTTTAAAAAGTGAGCAGTTCTGTTTCACTGATATGTGCAAATGCCATCATCTACTCTTTTCTACAATTATGTCTTGGCTAAACAAAGAAACAAACCAAACACCAAAACCAAACCGAAACCAAACAACAACAAAAAACCCATTTGTTCTTCATCTTCTCCAATTGACCGAGACTTCAGAAGCCCCAAGTCCCAGCCAAGGCAGCCGTGTGCCTGCTGCAAGGTTGCCACCTGCAGGACCTTCCCACCCTCTGTTCATCTGAATGATAAACTTCTAGCTGAAATAAGGTAATTCCCTTTGGCCAAATTACTCGATCCAGGATCTGCTCTCACATCTCAGCAGAGCTCATGAGGCCAGAACAAATAATTTCAACCAAAAGGAGTAAATAACATGCCCTTTGTACAGGACAATTAGTAGCAACTGACAATTAAAAAGTTAAACTTAATGAATGCAGTAGTTATCAAATCCTTTTAACTTCAGATTTCTTTATAAATAGCATTTATGAAATGAAATCAATAATACTTCAAAAGGCATCTGCTGCAAAAGCTAAGAAGCAAAAGCAGTGTATTTGGGTTTTTAATTACTATTTTAAAACCTATTTAACAATATTCTTTAACCTTCCTTGACAACTTCAATTACCACTCAAAACCAACCACCAATTTTCACTGCCACATCCCGGTCAGTAAGGCTCATTTCACAGCTTAAAGAAGGAAGGGTAAACGTTAGATGGGGGGATAACAAAATCAGTGGTGGAGCTTCAAAGCAGCAACAGGTCAATACCTCCAGCACATCAGAGGGTAAAGTTCAGGGAAAGCAAAAACTAGCACAGCTGCTTATGAAGTTTTTTGACCTTAGTTAGGGCATTAAGGACACAAAAGAACAGGTTATTCATTAATTTAGTCTAGCATGTAATTTCTTCTAAAATACTGTAAAGGCAAGTAATAACAGTTGTGTATTCCTGCAAAATTGCTAAAATATTGCTGTACCTTCAGCTTGGAAATGCAGCAGATTTTGTCCTCTGCATGTGGCTTCTCAGGCTCCTTCATGTTGCCTTTTTTAACTGATAGTGATGTCTGTTTCTCAGTCTGTCAGCCATGCCATTACAGCATTGAAAAAGATGAGAGAAAAGAACAAAAGTTTTTTGTCCCATGTTGGCAAAAATATTACATATCTTCTAAGAGATTTAATATTTTAGCATTTTCTTTAAATTGCAAGCAGGATTGCAACAAACCCTACAAGTGAATTGATTTTTTTTTAAATGAAGTAATTGGATTAGAATAGAGACAACCTTTTGGCATTAGAACTAGAGGAAAACAATATAAAACCAAAACCACCAGACCAACTCAAGCTCTAAATGGACACAAAACAGACTCCATTCTCCTTTCCCTCCCAAGATTTTCATAAATAGTCCTCTTTATTCATCTGCCTACTTTTACTTATCTCCATCTCAACCTGATGATTAGAGTGTCTGAAAATGTCTGCTTCTTTAACATTTTACATATATTCCAAAAAGGTGTTCAACAGAGGAAGAATCTATTCCAGAGACTTGGATATGCTTACCTGTAAAAGCCCAGACCCATCTGAGGGTTTGCACAGTGAATTGAACAGGTCTCATTCTAAGCAGTCCTACAAAGACTCCATGAAATAAAGTTATGCAATACAGTTCACTGCAGCCTGATGGAGTAAACTGAAGAAAACCAGAGCAAGTCAGAGCCCTACCTGACAGCCAGAAAGCAAACAGGTTAATTTCCTCTTTTTTTTTTTTTTTTTTTGTTGTCTTAAATACACTTTCCAAGTGATCCTGAAGCACCTGCTCTGCATTTTCCATTTTCCACTACATGGATCCAAGGCTGGGGGCAAGCTTGACAAGCCCACCAATAGGACTCAGCTGCCTTTCAAATTCTTTCACTTGGCACCCTCGTGGTCAATCTCTTCAGACATTAATTTCTACAGCAATGTTAATCCTCTCAAACGTGTTTGTTAACTAACTTGATTCCTAACCAATTCACAGGCATTAACTCCTTCTATAGCTACCTTCTCACTTTCAGTTTTGAAAAGCATAATGCATTATCACAGCATTCCTGGATGGATGATGGATCTATGATAGAGTATTGATTTCTGCTTTGCTCACAGACACTCCCACAAACTGTGTTCAATCACAGGACTAAGCTGTGCTCATACAGCATTTTCTTTCTTTTTTTTTTTTTTTCAATCGGAAATAAGATTTATATCCCAGGGAAACATTTATGCCTGAAAAAATACTGCTTTTCCCTGAAACCCACCAGCAATACCAAAACCTGACAGCAGTGCCCTATACCTGTTCTTTTCCAGGAGCTGGCCAAGGGATTCTTGCCCTTACTGCACCAGTCCCTGCATTTCATTAACACACACAGGGAACATAACCTGGCTAAATGCAGGTTTTCTGTTCTGGTACTCAAAGATACCAGACAGCAACCTGTTAACACTGGACTCATGGTATCAGACACATCACACTTCTCTTCATGCAATTACAGAAGACAAAACAGCATTGTTGGCCTTTAATTATTTATACCTTCTCTCAGAGCATACATTTTGATCCAGAAAAAAAAAAATTCAATCAATTTTTTACTTCATTGAGTATTAGGATTACTAATTGAATAACAAAATAGAGGGAATGATTATTTCCAGCTCTGTTTCTAAAATTACTTTCCCCAGCTTTATAATATTTTGTGGTCATACTTCATCAAATGTTACTGAAGCCAATGCAAACTAACAGCCTAAATTATCACAAAGACACAGATGCATAGCTCATGTGTATCCACACCACACTTTAAGTCCAGGTTAGAACTTAAACTGCCATTTCTGTGCCTAAAGATGCACCAAGTGTGCTCCCACTCCCTTCTCCTATCTGCTTGCTCTCCGTGGTCCATCCCTCTGGTGTACCTTGTTTACACTCTCAGGCTGTTCAGACTCAGCTGCAAACCTCTTTAGCCCATTAAATAGGCTGAAACATAGCTAGATTAAAAAACAGTTATATTAAAGTAGCTATGCAAAATTTGCCTTCAGGTTCTTACTGACCTACCAGCTGTCATGTACACATGCACCTGAATGCCACTCAAGCCTGCCAATGCGCACTGAAATTTCAGGGAAGAGGGCAGTAAAATCCCTCCCTCCACTTCTGCACTGAGTTGGTGATATATTTATGGCAGGCTAGGAAGTTAGCAATGACACCATCACTGCCTCTGCCAGTCATCTGCACTGCCTGACTAGATCTTCACGGGCAGCCAAAGGCAGAGAAGAGATCAGAAGACACCCACTTGGCAGAGCTCAGGGAGGTTTCTCACAGCTTGGGCACCTCAAAGCAGCTGCAGGACAGACAGCATCTGACAGGACCTGGGCTGAGCAAAGTGGGCTTCAAACCAGAGCAGATCCTCCCTGTGCAGGCCAAAACAGGCTCGTGTGGTGCAGCTGACAGCAGCAGGCAGGCACTGAGAGATCACCGGGGTCCCATTTGTCCCACACAAACCTGGCAACACACTTTATACTTTTAAATCACATTTCACTCTAGCTAACTAATAAAGAGAACAAAAGCCCCCAAATAAGTGGATTAAGTGGATGATGCAATGTTTTGCAAGTTGTCTCGCCTAAGTCCCAAGAAGACATGCAACTTTCAATGTAAAATTCATCTTCCATTTAGCTCAGCTTAGTCATATAGATAATCTGCCACCTCTTAATTTTGTTTACAGGGAAAAAAAAATCACAAAATATAACGATTCAGAAAGCAATTACAGCGTCAATTTTTAACTCATTTTATTTTCTGGTAGCAAAAAGCTTTTTGAAATTTTGTTTTACTAGGTACAATTCAAACTGTTACTTAAGTGCAATTAGATTGAGACAACCGAAAATAGTCTCACAACAAAACAATGAGGTACTTACAGTTTTGAAAAGGTTTCTGCAAGAAACCACTTATATGGGACACTTGAACTTTGACATTAAATCTACATTGTTGAAAATTAACCAAGCATGGGGCCAAACTGGTGTTTCTGCCAAATTGTTGCAGCTGTGCATTTTAGAGAGCTCAGATGTAACAGACATGGACTGATGGCTTCGCAGCAAAATTAAGCCATCTCCTCCCAGGAAAAAAAAAAAAAAAAAAACTAAAGAAAGGCCAAGGGCTACATCTGTGTCAGATCTCTGAGCATGAAGTGCTGACACTCCTGTCCACTGAAGACATCCAGAGAACACCCACAAGCTCGAAAGGAACTTCAGGAGTGCACCTAAGTGGTAAATTTACAGGCTGGGTGGAGTTCTAGGAAGGGCGACAGGGAATGAGATTAAGTTACTGATTACTGGATGTTACAAAAACCAATTTGACCAAGCATAAATAGTTCTAGTTTACATGCCAGCAAGGGCTAATTTGACTTCAATTAAGTCCATTAGACATTACACCTAAGAATCAGTAGATAGGTCTTCATGTCTTGGAGCTGAGGCAGGTTTCATTTGTGAGCTTAAATCTCTCGTTGACACTTGTGTTTGTCTCCCTCCCAGAAAGAACTGCTAATACACCCCAAAATCCTAAATGCCATGTGTAAAACCTGCCGTGAGGGTGGGATTTGGTTTCAGCAAAGCCTTAATTTCTGATACAGTATCTTTTCAGCTGTCACACATGGGGAGAACTCTCAAGTAAAAAGCTCTTTACATGCTTTTAACATGTGAAAAACCTCATACTTCCCCAGAAAAGACACATTTTGTTAGTTACAGCACTGCTTTCTGTTTTCTCTTTCTAATGCTCTCCAAATCACACCTGATGTCTGCCTGACCTGGGATTTGGCCTACACAACTTAGCAAGAAATACAGAGCATGTTTCCACCTTTGTTCCTCTAACAAAACCCCGAGGTAAATTATTATTTCTCCTTAAGGTATTTCAACAGTTTTCTTGCATTTTATATTTTCTTCACTTACCCACTGCCCAATTTGAAAATCCTCTGGCAAGAAAGACAAAAAACTATGGTCCAAGCTGCGAGAATACTGCCCATTGAAACAAGCAAAAAGGGGAAATAAAAGCCATTGTCCTGGAGTTTAATAAATTATTAAACACATAACCATTAAATAAACTTTACTAACATTAAAAAACCCAAAACATAGTAACACCACATACAGGACTGTGTAATTCTGCAATCTGTGTAAAATAATTTCGTTCAACAATTACCGCTCAGGGCAAGTAAAGTTGAAGATTCAGACCCAAAGGAAATTAAAACAGAAAGAAAATAAAAATTCCCAGTCAAACAAACAGCACCCTGTAGTATGCACTTCAACATTTCCTTTAAATACTCATCTCCCTGGATTATTTTAAGGGGCAGTTTAAGTAATTTATAATTGGTAACAGGTACAAATTAAATACCTCTCCAAGAAAAGAGGAGTAGATATGTAAAGTTAACATACGCTCATATATTAATATTAGGTAAACTTACATAAAATACAATAGATAATCACAATCAAGAACAATGATTGATTACCTAACTCATGGGTAATAAAGCATTATAATAAAGCATTACAGAGAGTCTGTGACATCTTATCATACAGAATTCCCTTCTTCTCCATGGGATTACTGCTAAATGAGTTCCTCTAATCCTTCCAATATTTCATTATATGGAATATACCTTGAGAACCCCAAGTATTTGTACAGAATCAGGTATAACCTATTCTTAGAAAGGAGTTGCGCTGAAGATACTCATCCAGAGTCTCACAATAGGCACTAGAGTCAGATATTTCCAGAGACTAATTTATCCCATTTTAAGACAGCTGGAAGGAAGAACCTCTCTGGAGATGCTTCTTTCTTCCCTTTGCTTTGGAAGTCTTGAGAGCTTACCGTAGACTGGCTAACAGATTTTTAGACAGATAAAGATCAGGTCAGCTGACCCCTATCCTGGTTATCTCCCCATGTCATTTCAGATCTACTCATCTCGGCCAAAGAACAAAAATCCTGTCAGCCAGCATGTCCCAGCCTAAGGTCAGGACCCACTTACAGCTGCTTGTGCAAACTGACAGGAAATTGAAATAGATAAACAGGGTTCTTATGGAAATACGTCAAAGTCCTCAGTGAAAAGTGCAGATAAAAGCTATTTGTCCTAGTCTAAATGTTACATGTCATGATGATTTACCTATCTAAAGCACAAAAGATATTAATGCCCTCACTCTAAACACAACACATTATTTTGGACCAAGTAGCTCTTTCCTAGCACTTCAGTTGAAGCAGCCACTTGTAATCCACAAAAAGCTGGGAATATGAAGCCTTTCTCCACAAAACTACAGCAACCATCGGTTGCACATCCCATGGGAGATGGCATGGCAAACCAGATGAGTACACCATGACACAGAGTAAGTTCACCATCATTTCAGAACTGCAATCAAGGCAATGCTTAAAACCATTTTATTTCTCAGAAGTATCTGCTGAGATCTGCTTCTCTGGCAATATGATAGCTGAATAGCCATGTACCTTCCAGTCACATGGAGGTTAACAGGGAGAAAATTCTTACAAGGACAACACAGAATTTGCTTCTCAGGGCTCTGTCCTGACCTGGGTACATATCCAAAATGTTTACTGCAAACTTCTGCCTCTGAACAGACCAGCAGAACTGGGCATAGGAACCTGACAACACAGGCTTTTATACAAGATTTTCCCTCCTTTCACCTGCTAGTAGGGTTCCAGCATCTGCATTTAAAAAAAAAAAAAAACAACAAACAAAACAACAAAAAAACAACCCTGCTCAAGATATTTTGGAAATCTACTTTCTCAAAAGAAAGAGAAGGATGCAAAATAAATCAAGATATAACAATTAAATTGATTCTCCATTAATAAAAAAAGCATTTATATAGGCAATGTTGATACCAAATTAAGGAAATCAAAGGAAATCAAGTCTCCTTGCAGAGACTAGTGAAGAAACTCAGAGGTAAGAACTTGACCTACTCAAACCAGGTAGAAAAGCATCCATCTGCATTTAATAAAAAACATAAGGTGATGTTAACCCCAGATGTGCAGAAACACAGACGAGCACAAAACATTCTGCTCATTTTGAGTGCAAAAACAGATTTCCTCTGACAATCCAGTACAACATCCTCCCCTTCACCTCAACAGAGTTTATGTCAGCTACAGCCTAAATAAAAATTCAGCTCTGTCTTCTGTCCTCAACTCTGCCATCAACTCCAGTTATCTCTTTCAACTACTGAGTGCTCAATTTTTCCCATGTAGCACAAGAACAACAGAGAGACTTTTCTAGAAAGCATTCAGACCCTTACCATGGAGATAACACTGCAGAGGTACAAAACACTATTCCTGCCTGGTTTCAAAACTGCTTATTTATTTAAACCAGTGATACTGCCATAACAGTTTCTCCTTTAAGAAAGCAGTTCATCACATTGATGTGCATTTGTATGGATTAGGGGCCTTGGCTTTTTTTTTGGCATGCCTTCTAGCCTTGCAGCAAAATCTATGAAGACATGAAATTCTTTACTCTTCATAAAATCTGCAGCAAGTCTGGAAGACATTCTGTTGTGCAAACTTGTGGTTTTCAATGTCAGAAAACATTTCAATTGCCAAAACAGCTTTCCCAAAGGCTGAAAACCTAATTATAAACTTTTGGGCAGTATTTCCTAGTTCAAGTACAAAGGGATTTGTTGGGTGATCATGTCATTGGCTTACCAGCAAGGATGCAAATGGTCTCAGGAACATACTTTGACAAAAGTTAGAGGAACAAATGTACAGCAGGTTGAAAGTTCAAAGCTTCGAAGTCTCTCTGGAGCCTTTTCCTCTGAAAAATGACATTACCTGTGATTCATCAATCAGTGGTTTATGTAACTTGGTAGCAGTTCACTTTCACTATCCATCAAGTCCATGAGGTTTTTGATGTGTGATCATACGCTTTGCGTGCAGATACCATCAGGCGAGATGCTTCAAGGTGATACTCCTGGCCTTTCTAGGTACACTTTACTTTGCTCAGCCCTAAAAGCTGTGGAATATCTGAGTGGAAGACCCAAGATCTTTCAGGAATTGGGCACATAGCTAGGCATGTACCTGTAAAGCACAGCTTTCTAGCTACAGACATCTCATTTATAAATAATGGGAAATTTTCATAAGATCCCCTAAAATAGATACTTACTCAAAAAGGTTAAAGTAGCGCGAAATATACATCCTCTTTAGTGAAAGTTAAAGTACTGACTTCAAATAACAGCAAAGCTTTAAGAGTTTCTAATAAAAAATACCTCACCTCTATGGTGATAACTTCCACAGGTCTTTCAACAGTGGCTTTTTCAACTACTACAATTTGTTATGAGTATTAGAAAAGGCAGCAGGATGATACATGACTAAAAGTAGTGATCCATAACACCATGAAGATGATGCCTGCTTATGACAACATACTAAAAAAGTAGTTTAAGGATGTGTTAGCCCCTCATTTACATGAAGTGGTATGAAAGGTTCTGTTGACATGAAATTATATGTGACATGGCCAACATTGCCCGTTTTTAAACATGAGGCCACATGAACACAACGGCCATAAGCATGTGGGAATGTGATAGCTTTCTAAAATGAAAAGAGCCATTTGCAGCCCAGGGGAACTCTGTGAAAACTAACAAAACCAAGCCTACAGTCACTAGAATCATTGTCACTAGCCAAAGTGGAAACATGTAACAAACCTGCAAATCAAGAAAGATCATAATAAAAAAGACTACCTACGCAGACAGTAATTTACACAATGGAAAACACTCCAAAATCAAAAGCAGAATTCAAAATACCCATTCTAAATATAGAGGAGGTATTCAATACTTAAAGATTTTAAAAACACTTCTCCCTGAAGTATGTGCATCCCTGCTGCTCTGCACAAGGCACTTTTCTGAATCAAATGCTTCCATAAGGTGACTTTTCAACTTTTTCCCAGTGAAACTTTATCACTCACTAGCACAATATGTATTAAGATGAAACTGTTTCAATATGTTAACGACTGAAAGGTTCCAGAGCCTCATTTTTCCCCCCTTGCAGTCATGTTGTGATATCAGTTTCCCACTGGGTGTTTGGCTCAACAACAACCTATTGCAAAAACCACAACCTTTTGGACTAGCCACATCACCTGTAGCTCCTAGATTATTGTGAGAGCTCACATGTACGTTCTGACTTCTTCACACCATTCCTGAACTCTGTTAGCAAGGATGAGCTCAGCCAAAAATCGATTTGTTGCTAAATGGAAGAAAACAGCAATATTTGATGAGTAAGAGACCAAAAATGCACTAAATGTTTTCAGATGCATACGCTGAACTTGTAAGAAATTTTTAACCACTTCTTATAGCAGAAGGACAATTTCATGTACTTATTCATGTTGCATGTGCTTATCAAAGTCTTTTCTCACCCCCAAGTACAATAAAAAGTTCAGGTCTTGCACTCACACATACAATGATTCAAACATACTGTAAATTCAGCCCTACTGCATTTCTTTTTGAAGAAGCTACGTGTGATGAAATACCATAAATAAGTTAATTAATGTTTCCTGATAACGTCAATGTAAATTCTCCTACGTAAGCTCAGACTGCATCTACGCTTAGTGAAAAATTATTACAAACATGACTGATTCTCAGTTCAGCACAAGTCTCCTTTTTAAACAGCAGGGGAAAAGCCACTATTAATAGCAGAGCTGTCAAGACAGCATCATCTAAAGGACTCACAGTGTTTCAAGACAAAGATTGCCATTCTCTTGCAGCAGCTGGCAGAGAAAAAGAAAAAACTGATTTTCTTAAAAGTGGAATAGTTTAAAAGAAAACTTACTTAAAACTTATGCACTGCGTCAGGTATGAAGGGCTGGCATGAAGAATTCTTTTGAAAACAGCACTTTCTCTAAGAGGTGACTGATTTCATTTGCTTCATACTGGCCAGTGATTCACCCACAGGGAAAAGTCTGGGGAGCAGGGGGAAGTTCCTGGTCTCACGGCATCTTCCACATATGTCTGCAATCTTTATATAAGATGCTGATGTGGGGAAAAAGGGGTGGAGAGTTCTCACGGTTACACTTACTCAATCAGAAATAGGACTTCCACACATACCCAAGTCCTCTCTTTTTTTCCCTAACAGGAGCATTTATGGAGCCTTCATTCTGTCATTCAATACCTTAAGGGTGGCTTCGGTACCTGAAGGGAGCCTACAAGAAAGATGGAGAAACTAATCACAAAAACGTAGAATGACAGGATATGGGGGAATGGCTTCAAACTGACAGAGAGCAGGTTTAGGTGGGATATTAGGTATAAAGTCCACCCTGTGAGGGTGGTGGGGCCCTGAGACAGCCTGCCCAGAGAAGCTGTGGCCGCCCCATCCCCAGAAGTGTCCGAGGCCAGGTTGGGCAAGGCTTTGAGCAGCCTGGGACAGTGGAAGGTGTCCCTGCCATGGCAGGGGGATGGAACCCCATGATGTCTAACAACTCTTCCAAAACAGACCATTCTATAAATCTGTAATTCAATATAGCCACCTTGCCCTGGCTTTTAGCAAGGCTTTTTGCTTTGCTTTGAAGTACATGTGAATAGCACACACGCTAAAGGGCTCCCTATTCTGCTGTAGTAGTGGCAGGTGTACAGCCCAGCAATACCTTTGAAACCTGAACACCTTCCTACACATTAACTGCTATAGAAAGAGAGCAAAGAAAACTATCTCAGCAGGAAGCAATGAATGACTTAGTTTACTGTTGCAATTATGTCAAAACAGGCTGGACTGCCATCACTACCAGCCCTTTGTTAGAGGCCTTCTTTTAATGGACTTGTCTCAGGCAACTCTGACTCCTTCCCTGACAGGCAGCTCCACACATCCCTGACTCCTTCCCTCATCTCTGCATAGCTGGCTAAACCCCAACCAGTCCCTCAAGCAGCATCTTCTTTCCTTACCTGTCCCCTGGTCAAGCACATGTCCCTTCCTCCTCACAGCACAGCCAGCAACCTCCATCCCAAACTGCAGCAGACTCACAATGCCAAGCTCCAGCCCAAACAAGAACAGCACCCTGCTAGCTCACCTTTTATAACACCCCAACTCATTGGGCAGGCACAGATGTTTCTCAGTAATCAGTAATCCTCAATAATCAGTACAGCTGTAATCTATCAGCAGAGATTGCCTTCTGGACTATCCTTCCCACCTATCTTCCCACAGTTTACCACAAAGGAAAAACAGTATTTCTATTTCAAATTCATATTTACCATTTCCACTGTTAAGAGCCCTTGGGAGTGACATTGGTAACCAAAAGGGAATCATGCTTTTGCTTTTAACTTCTGGAAATGGGGTTCAGGAGAGACAGGGGAAAAGAATATCAAAAAAGTTAAACCTTCTGTTGTATTCAAAGGAAAAGTGTTGGATGCAATTAAAATTCTATCAACTGTAAGTAAGACTGGCACTAAGAACTATAACTCAGCAACCACGGTGCTGTCAGTTCTAACTTTTCTGATCTAAACATGGAATTTATTTCTCCTGCTTGAGGGGTTCCCAGCTATAGGCACTGATTCAGCACAAACTGCTGAGCTCATTCTCAGAGCAGTCATTAGCAATAGTCCTTTCAGGATACATCATTGCTCTATCAGTGGTGTGAGCTGAGTAACAAAATGCATCATAAAAGCTAATTTAAAATACTGTTGACTACCCAAATTGCTTCTTTTCGTTTGCTCATCAGTGTCCATGCAGAGACACTGTTTATTTCTGAATCATCTTTTTTTTCCATCGGGGGACAAATGATTAACTTTCTACCTCTTACCTCTCAGCTGCTTCTTACATATTTCTTCCTCAGGTTTAGCATCAGTTTTGGGATCAACAGGAACAGCTCTTTGTATTTTTATCAGCACTGAAATGGCCCACATGCAGCAGGGGTAAGAAATAAAGTTGTGCTAGCAAAAGCATACTTGATAAAACACAATTTGAACAAAGCAGTTACACACAGCTTAAGTGCTAACAGGAGAAAACTACAACTCGACACAGAGCAGAAAGTACAAACACTGTAGTATGCAATAACATAGCACCAAGCAAGAAATACTGGGAAGAGAGCATTATAGCCAAAATTTTCAGACTTTGCCATCCAAATGCAAAAATGTAGGGAACAATCAAGGTTCCTAATCAGAATTGTCCAGAGTGATTTTATGCTCCCTCTGATGTTCCAATAGTTTTTATTTGCTACAAACATGTTCTGATAGCCAGGTTTGTGAATGTCAATCCTAGGATACATAGAATGACAGCAGAAAACCTGATTTATTCTTCTAATTTCAGATTTGGCCATAGAGGGTACTTAGACTTTTTCAGTGGTGTTGATACTATCAATGAAACCTCCTTTTTATGCTTCACTTTTGGCTTGCAGCTTAATTTAAAAGGAATGAAAGGCTACTAAAATTGCTGTAAACACGAAGCAAGGGCATTAAACATTATGCTACAACCTGTGACACTTGCACCATTCTGTGTCTTTTTTGGCAATATTTACACTGACACACATTAATGCTGCTGCTGTTCTAATCGCTGGTTTATTCAAAAAATTGAGATAAGCCCATTGCAACTTAATGACTAAACCTGCCCTTTTTCCATTTTGATACAACAGGCCAACTAATCCAGGAGTTATTCACACGCTCCTAGTTCCTGGTAAGTGAGCAACAGTGTAATTTCCTGGAGACATCTGCCTCACACAGCTGTACAGCAGCTGGGGCAGTGCCTGCACCAGGTGAGGCAGCTCTGACACTCACGGGTGGGATAGACACATCCATTACCAAGAGTCTTAATGTGTTTTATTAACGTTGTTAAGCAAATGTAGAACTCAGATGTTGAAAAGTAGCCATTAGAAGTGGGAACCAGCTGCCCAGCAGGTACCAAAAATAGCCTAAGAAAAAGATAAATGTCAGAAAGGAGAAGACAATCTTTAATCTCAGGCACATAAGAGAGTTGAAGCACCCCGATGGAATTAATTTCATTTGCATTTAGACACCCATAGTGTAAACATCTGCACCCGAGCAAGTCACCCAAGGCTGCTTTTGTAGGCAAGAAGGAGAAACAGACACAGATCATGTAAGCTGTTTTAGACTTCTGCACTAGAAACAGGCATCTGAATGGTCTCTACATTCATCTGGCATTTAGGGATACAAATCCCACTCCCCAGGACTTGAGACAAGGCTGGTTCCCTGTTCCTCTGCTGCCAGTACATCCCAGAGCAGACCATGGTCAGCATTTCTGGAATTCCAGACATTGTGTAGGTAGTTTCCAGAAGAAACCAAGGAACTGGGAAAATATGTCTTTTGCATTGTGTTTAAACCTCAGCTGTGGTGTCACCTTACCCTCTTATAGGCACAATTCTTTAGATAGATCTTTGCATAAAAACTTAAACACCAGTATAAATATCTAAAATTACCATGTAACTACTCAGAATAGAATTGATCGCAGATTTCTTTAATAAGAAAACTTGATTTTTTTTTTTTTCCTTAGGCAGATAACAATTCTAATGCACAGGAATAAAAGATGTTTTCTAAGATCAAGGTCAAGGAACTTTGTCAGTGGTAAAAATAGCTTTCCAACCACTCACTGAATGGCACTAACTGCAAAGTATTTAGTGCCAGCATCTTGAAATTTGAGTTACGAATTGTTCTGCTGTCCAAGAGATTCCACAATTTAATATTCCATTCCTGTTGGTACAGGAAAATACTACCCCTTGGTAAGAGAACTTGCAACAGGAGCTGAAATAGCTTAATTTTGTTAACTTTACATGTGACTAGTTGCTGGATAGACTTCTTGCTGACTCTGCCAAGATGCTGGGCAGCCCAGGAGGCTGGCAATGCTCCTGGGACATCATGAGCCTACTTTCATTCCTACAATGCACTCAAGAAGCAGCCTTTTTCTTCTTCTCTCAAAGCATTAGTGCCACCCCCCCCAAAACCCAGTCTGCTTGCAGGACAGCTGCAATTAGGATTTTGAATCAGTATTTATTTGAAGATTGGTATTTCATTTTATTTCCCTCAAGCCATAGCTTGATTCAAGTTTGATACAGAAACCACTCACTTGCATGTCTTAGAGGAGATTTGGAGTATTAAGTTCAGTAATCAAACTGATCTCTCCATTGCTTTTCAGGATTTGAAAAGTCTCTCACACGGGCTGAGCATAAGAGCCACTGCTGAGTGTCAGTGGCACACGGATCCACCCAGGAAAAAGCACACTAAGGCATTTTCAAGTTCAATATCCAAGCAGTGAAGATTGGCTGATGTCAATATGGAGTATCTGTATAATTGTTTTTCAGCACAACAGTATCTCTGTAAAATGGCTTTAATCATGCCTTCAATTCAGAGAAGCAAAATTGCCCCAGTAAAAGTGACGCCAGAATGTTATTTCATCATAGTCAAATTCTACATTGAGTCTTTGGAGAGATAAACTTGTTTCAGATGTTGCCCGGAACCTACTGACATGCTGAAGACAAAATACTGTACTTACTTCTCTTATACTGGAACTGTCCATTCAGAGAGGGAATTACAGGAACCTGGTGAAAAGAAGCGTATGATATTAAAATCAGAGAGGAAAATATTCAGCAGTAGCATCCCTCTAAATAAAACAAACAAAAAACCACAACACACAAAAACCCCCCAAAGCAACATCTACAAGAACCAACAAAACATTTTGTCACATTCCAGAGTGTTTTTTGCAGACTGTTGGAATCAAGTTAAGAGGTACTATCCCAGCTGAATATCCCTTCAGTATTCACCTCAAGTAGCACAGATGCCTGAAGAGAGCTGACACTGGAACTTGAGCCATTGCAATGAAAATCTGGTACTACAGACTAAACCATCAAAGAAGTTAAGGCAGGAGACTTGGCACTGAAGCAGTTTTGAACTAATTCACTTTCTTGAGGATAGAAAAGATGCGCCCGGTGACTTTTTATCACGGAGAACTTTTGTTTAGCTTTTGTGCCAGAATCTTGATCTTTACAAATAATTAAAAGACCTGTTTTCCAAAGGCAATGGGGCAGCAACTAAGGAGCCAGAGGGGGAGGAAAAAAAAAGTGATTTGCCTAATTTCCACTGAAATCAGAGGTAAATGGTTCTAATCTGTATCCTTGGAAATCTGCAATTAGGTATTTCATTAACACTGGATTTAGTCTGCTAAAAGCTGTACATTTTTCCCTGAACCGTACTCAATGCATACCAGAGAAATAAATTTGCACAGGTAATTTTATTCTGACATTTCCTGGCTTTTTAATCCTAGTCTTTGCCTTGTGAAAAGTATTAATTGATGCAATTTTCACTCATGACAATTACACTTGTGGTAGTAAAATATGATATCTTACATTTGTAGTGACAGAATTTTCATTCACATTTAGACTAGACTGAAAAATGTATGTGATTTCTACCGTGTTACCCTGAATGAGAGCTCTATCTGTCAATTTAAATAAAAAAAACTTTCACTCTGTTCTTATTAGTTATACAGCTTTTATCCCTTCAGACACCTCTTCTTTCCATCTATATTCTACAGCAAACCTCCAGAACTTTAACTTTTCCATTTTTTTCTGAGACATGTTTTCTTGTATTTCAATTACCAGCGGCCTGGTGTTTCATTTGCTCTGGCTTTCTTTGTAACATTTGTTACCTTACTTAGCCCTCGAAAACACCCACAGGGAATATTACCTCAGCAGCTTATCAGAGCTGCAAAATTGAGGCTGCATTTCTGATGTGCAATAAGCTATTGCAGTACCTTCACGAGGGCATTCTGCATACACCAGGTGAATGATGTGCATCAGGTTTGCTGATGTGCTGGTGCAATAATGACCCACCTGTCTCTGCTGCTCTCTGGGACCCTTTCTGTCTATAGGGGTTGGAATTAACGACAGTCTCTCCGTGCTGCCTGATGTCAGAGCTGAGAAAGGTGTCAAGGATATATAAGAGCCGTATGACTTGCCAGAAAGGAAGAGGGACAAGGATGCTCCAGAGCTAGATGCAAGCGTGGAATTGTTGCATGCACACTTCTTGCTAACCAAGAGGGCTTGCTGGCTTCTCCAGTTAGATCCCTGACCACAAAAAGGTAAATAATTTCCCTTTCTCTTACTTTACCTGCAGTGCAAGAGATGTGCTTTAGAAAATCACAACATCCCCTATTATTAATCAAGAGCCTTTTTCAGGAAAATACTAAGACAACTTTAAAGTAAACTGCACTGGGGACCAGAATTTGAGACTGGGATATGTCAGGAAATGCAAACCAGAGGTAAAGGATAGGATTGAGACTACTGAATGGAAAATGGGCATTTACTGCTGAGAGCTATATTTCTGAAACCGAATTATGTCACTAAACTTGAAGGGATCATTTCTCTCACTCTAGCCTGTGGAAAAGACTAGCTGCTCTTGATTTAGGACAGAATGGGCATCAGTGATAGGATGTGCTAAAGAGTATTTGGGTTAGCTTTCAGTTTTGAATCATTGTCCTTTTCAGAAAGTTTGGAAGGAAAGATGTGCAACCTAAAGCTGTCAGTTTTCTTCATTGCACTTTCTGTCACTCTGAGCTGTTTGGAAGCTACGCCTATCGAGAAGTGAGTAACAAATAATCATATTTATTTATCTTTTTAGGGAAAAAGGTGCTCAGATTATTGCATGAGTTGCTTTTGTTTTCATGTCTCGAATAATACAAAAATGGAGTTATGCAAGCTGACTCTTTTTATTGCTGTTCAAAGATTACTGTCTGTGGCCGATGATCTATCTGATGGTACTTCCAAGAGACAAGGATGGATGTTGCCTGTAATGTCACATAATACACTCTCAGGACTTAGTGAAGAAATACCAGAACAACCAGCAGCAAAGACAAAAAGGTATTGATTTTCCTTGTTTCTTCCAGCCATATCAGATTGAATCATGACGCAAATTTTGTTCCAGTGATATCCTGCTACTTGAGAGACTTTGCTTCTGCTGTTTTTTCTCAAAAAAAAAAAAAAAAAAAAAAAAAAAAAAAAAAAAAAAATAAAAAAAAAAAAATTAAAATATCCTTCTACTAAACAGAGCTTTCCTCTAAGCATAAAAATCAGCTTTTCTGTAAAGATCAAAGCATTCAGGGTGCAAAATTGAAATCCAGGGACAAAGTTGCAAAATATTTGATCACTTCACAATTGTAACACTTTCATAAATTACAAGGGCTGCAAATACTGCAGTACCTTGAGAAGAAAGGTGTATTTTAAAAGTGTCTTGCTTTTTAAAAAGTTCGTCAAATTCCCAAGCCTGGAAGGGGAAAAAAGAGAAAACATACCCCTCTTAATAATGCTACAGTTCTACTAGAATGGAATATTTTTATAGTGTAAATGCTTTCAGTAAATAAGCAATTTTTAAATCACATAATTGAATATTAATTTTATCACAGGAAGAAAAAAATAAAAGAAATTGGTTCTGATAGAATTTCACTTGTCTGAAATATATTCTTATTTATAAATTCAATTTCAGGCAACTTTTTAACAAATAAAAATATTTCAAGATTTATTTGCAATTTGTACTAAAAGATTAGCAGTACCGAACCACTCTACTTTTCCCAGAACCATCAAGGTTTGAAGAGACCTGCAAGTTCATCTAGTTTAGTCAGACTTTTGAGTGAACTTCTTTCAATGACAATTCCATTGTAGAGGAATTCAGTAAATAGATATACATATATAGCTGCCTGCTCCTCTCTCTTTGAATATATATTAAAAAACACGATTATTTGGCAATTTTTTTACTTTCCTGAGTCTTTTTATAACAGAGACATTTTGATAGTTATCGCTTAAAAAAAAAAAAAAATACTACACCCCCCCCACCCCCCAACCCAAAATGACTGTAATTCTCAAACACAAGGCATCTCCTTTATGAGTGTGGAGTCTCTTCTCTGCTTTTTTGGGGGCTAGAACCATGCCTCACTGGGTGAACTGTCTTCTGGCAGCAGATATTCACTTAAAGGCCACAGACCACACAGCTATAAGGGGTGGTGGGTTCAGCCAGGCTAGGCATGAGATAGAAACCCAGCAGCTTTCTTTAAGGACTGGAATGTTGAACTTGGGGTGCCAGGGCCTGATATTGTAGCTTTAATGGAAAAGAAAATTCTGCCTCCACAAACAAAGCAGGATCTCTGGGAGATCCGGTTGCTATCTGAACACCCTGTGTTAAGGACTTGATTAAAACCAATAGAAATACCCGTGAAAGTCAATGAGAGGTTATATAAAGCCCGATCCAACAATTTTCTTTTAATGCAATTACACATTTCAAATATTAATTGCTTAAAAAACTGCTGCCTATCTACTAATGAAGATGCAGTATAATACAGACATTTGTATTATTCCACTTGTATTCTCAGATCAATACAAATAACTTCAAAAGGATATATGACATTTTAGATGACAGATTAAATAATCAGTAAGCAGAGGAACATATTGGTAACTGTTCAGAGTTTGAAGCTGGGATATTGTTGCTCTTCACAGTAAACTTTAACCACAAACCGGTGTCTAACTCATGCCATATCAGCATGAAGAAGTCCAAAATAATAAACAATAACTCAGCATGCAATCTCAGCAAGCAAGTATTTCTGTCTGAAGGAAGAACACAGCAGTCTAAGAAACAAATTTGAAAACCTAAGCTCTCTGAAGCTAACCATTTTATTGCAATGGAAAAAAACCCCTCATGCCACATAAGTTTTACACGGAGTTCTGTAAATGGTCTGTTCTGATCATAAGATATTATTTCTAAATATGATTCTTCCTTGGATACTCTTTAAAGTATCATTCAGCAAAGGATTTTCTCTCATCACAACAGAATTTTCAAGTTGCTGGTGTTTCAAAAGAGATGTGGCAGTTTTGCAGTAGATGAAACCTCTGCTTAGTCAGAGCTAAATGGGAGAGACAGAGCTAAAGACCATCCTGAGTGGTTCTGAAGATGGCAGAAGTGGGCAATGCCTGCTACTTCTCATGATATGTGGTGCAGATGGGAGAAAGAGTCTTTGGATTTAAACCACTTGGTCTGGACTGGAATATTAGCACTCACTTCAGTGAGAGCAGATATGATTCTGTGGAAACACAAGAACCAAATAAATGTTAGTGATCATCATGATGTTAGTAATCCTCATGATATCAGCAAGAGCTCTAAATAGATTTAGAAGTTCAGCTGAAAGTTAAACATTTAGTCATTGCTTTCACTTAGTGTCTTACCTATACTATCATTACAGGTTTTCTAGATGTCATAAACTGCTGTGCAGGATATCAATAAAAACGGCATATGACTGTTCAGGTCTCTGCATTTGAATAACCCCCATCATTAAAACTGATAATAGCACCCAGCACAAGGATTTTTTTCAGGCACAAAGTAGGTGGTGGGAAGATTCTAATGCTCCTGTATTTGTGCACTTATTAAAAGAACTCCCACATCAGCAGAGCTCAAGTGACTATGAGACGTGGCACACTCGATTGCTCATCGTTTGACTTAATGCTGGCTCTCTTTGCTCCCCCTTGGCAGTCACCAGCTGGAGAAGAGGAAATGCAACACGGCCACGTGCGTGACGCAGCGCTTGGCCGATTTCCTGGTGCGCTCCAGCAGCAGCATCGGGGCCGTGTACTCACCCACCAACGTGGGCTCCAACACGTACGGAAAGAGGGACACGCCGGGGCTAGCGAGCAGGGAACCCCAGAACCATGCACAGCCTTAAGGTGTTGACATGGCTGCTGGCACTAGAAGCTCAGTTTTTATTGTATCAACAACCTCTTGGTCACTTATTATTTGTACAGTCTTACCAGTGCCTTGTTTTTTCTGTGTGTGTGCGTGGGTATGTGATTTATGTTCGTCATTCCACTATGCATGTACAATGACATGCATAGGCTATTCTTTCAACTCCATTAAGAACTCCAGAAATCTGCTTGTTAAATTCCTTTGTAAAAATCTCCCACGATAATAAATGGAAAAGTAATTGCAACAAAGTTATTATTATTATTATTACTATTAATATTATTAAAAGTATGAAAAAGATAACCCATGATGTGTATGTCTTTATAGTGACAGTTTGGTAAGAGAAAGAACCCACCTTAATTAAAGAACAGTAAATATCAGAATGCTAGCAGAAGTTATGTCCTAATGAAAGTGAAACAGAAGGATCTTCTGGTTTTGAAACATCTACAGCATCTTGTTTTGTACAGTTGAAGGAACAACTAGAGGAGAAAAGGTGCAGCATTGTGCACCATAATCATACCATTATGCAGTTAACTGACCGGTCTGTTTCCACCATAACATACAGCACGCACGGAAAGCTGGTCTTGCAGCATAGACTTCTGTGCCTATTGAGCAGGGGATTGTAAAGATATGCAGCTCTTATGCTAAGATGGTGTCAGTAAAATGTAAGCATAATGACTATAAGTGCTTTTAAATATGAATAAGAGAATGCTCTGATAAAAAAATCTAGCAGAAACTCCATTCCTTGGGTGCTCCTTTCCCTGAACTAGAGTAACAAAGGGAAAAGAAAAAAACGAGTAGTTCAAGAACTAAAATGCTTCATAGAAACTCAATAATTACTGAGTAATTCGAGTAATTACTTAAAATTACTCAGTAATTTTTTCTACTGGCATACTTACATTGCTACCAAATTCCAGAGAAAATATTTCAGAGATGGGCAGACCTTAATGAGAGTCTCACAGTGTTATGAGAGTCTGACAGTGTTATTTTCCCTATCTCAGCCCAGAGTCACTGCAGGCTTAAAAACCTTTAAATTCCTTTAAATTTTAAGCAAATTTTCACAGAGGTGACATCATCTATCACAGAAGTGGCTGTTTTGTCCACACTTGCTCAGTGAAGGGTTCGCTGTCATCTGAAAAACATTATTGTCCAATTATGAAAAACATTAAGCAGAACCTTCGTTCTGGAGGGGCAAACGAAAGTTTAATAACAGCCTTCAGTTGTTTTGTTTTTGTTACAAAGTATACCTTGAAATAAAAACATTTTTGCTAAATTTAATGTTAAATGGCATATTCATTTCACAAAAAAATGCACGGGAATAAAAATTACTGCTCAGGATTCTTACTGTAAAAATGTTACTGATTACTCTCTTATTGAGGAAAGTTTCAATTTTCATTAACATTCTAATGGATATTAATCCTCAATTTTATTGAGAAAACCATTTATATGGCATTAAACTTGTCTAGTATTTCTGCCAGCTTGAAATGCTTTCCATTCCAGTTACTTTTAAGTTATGTTGCACACACACTGTGTGCTTAATTTGTTATTCAGTTGGAATACTTATGTTTCAAAAAACAAATGAGAAAGTGAGAGGACAGCTTTGAAGTGTCACTGTGACATTGTTTATACAGAGCAGTAACCAAGCAGCCTTCCCTGTAGGTGGCTGCTGATCTCTAGGCTGATCCCAAGCTGGAATATGAACAATGCTTTATGCACCAGCTTTTGTTTTTTCAGCTGCCATTTGACAAATCCCAACAAAGCACGGGCTGCCCGTGCACAGGACCAGTGGAACCGGGCACATTAATTTCTGCCTTATGAACTCTTGAATCTGGTGGATTTGATACCAGCATGTGTTTCACGCAGTCAAACTATTCCACAAATACTGAAAAATGTAGCTCATATCCTAAATCTGTGAAACCACTGAGAGAGTGAGGAGGGGGACCATCTCACCTGTCTTTAACTCCTCTTTGTCTAACAGTTCTCAGTGCTTTCCTGCTATTTGGTGGAGGAAGACAGCTACTTTCAATTCATCCCAGCTTAGACACCTATTTTAGGATGGGATTAATCACTCCTGAAGTGCCTCTATTTCTTCATCGATGATAGAGAGTGTCTAGACAATTAGGTGAAAATGAGCACTTAACTTTAAGATAACTAGAGTTAGGTAACGGGAATCTCATCTGCATTTGGTATGAACCATTCAAACTAAAATTAAAGAGAAAAGAAATTGGTAAAAAAACCCACACCACCAACACCTGAGACTCCAAGTCAACTTTTCTTATGAGCTACGTTAGTGAATTCATCAGCCAGAGCATCTTGAGAAACTTCCTTCAGTTGTTCTACCCCCCATATTCCCTTGACAACACAGCTCTGCTCTCTCCCTCCTACTGTTGCTGCACTTAGGTCTTTTAGAAAACAAGGATCTTGCCAAAGTTAGCCTGGATACCAGCACAGTCCTGAGGGAATGAGCCAGGAAAAGAGTGGACTGTAAAAGAAAAAAAAATTAAAAAAAGAAAATTATTAAATAATTAATTAATTCCTAATAAGCATGTAATCATTACTTCATCAGCTCTGGAAACAGCATGACTAGAACTTTCAGAACGTGTAACAAAAAAATAAGTGCCTCTGTGCACTTTTTAAAATCCCAGTATGTATTTCTCTGCTTTTTCAGGGATGTAAATATTACTTGAGAATTGAGCCTTACATAGCCTGGATTCTTTTTCAATTCATCTGGCTTCCCTACACCTTTCAGAGAATATGCAAGCAAA
The DNA here is from genome assembly GCA_030060385.1 of Muscicapa striata striata. Lineage (NCBI taxonomy): Eukaryota > Metazoa > Chordata > Aves > Passeriformes > Muscicapidae > Muscicapa > Muscicapa striata. The sequence goes on along the minus strand of JAREIS010000541.1, from coordinate 19,678 downwards.
CAAAAAAACAAAAGAGGAAAATTAAGAATGCAGTGTGATAAACATGGCCATATTCCGTCTAAAAAACTAAAAATGCTAAACCTCTGCTTTTTAGTGTATTTTATTAAGTTGGGTTAAAAAAAAAAAAGTAATCAGAATAAAGATATAATATTGAATTTCACCAAAAGAGAAGGGGAAGATTAAAATTCATCAAACAAGCAAAAGGATTGTTATAAAGAAAGATTGTAGGAACATGAAGAATGTTTTAAATGGAGTAGTGGGCCCTAGGGTCTAATATTTCTTGGGAACTATGACAGCTCCATAAAAGACAGAATTTGTATTTTCTCATGATGAATAGAGTTGAGGAAAGAAATTGATTTCGCTACTTAAAGCTTAGGCTGAAACTAAGAAAGCACACAATATACATGAAACATAAAATATATTTTACTGAACAGTAAATTTGGAATTAATAGTTTCAATTTCTATTAAACAGATTAACTATTTTTCAGGTAAATAAGTCTCTCAATAGGAGTTTTCAACACTAGGCTGACAAATCTAACGTTTAGCTTCAGTGAGATTAGTTATTAGAAAGTCTGGATTTTACTGAATGGCTTTCACTATTTGAAAGGTAATATAGTGATACCCAGAATAAAATCCTTTTCCTGTAATGCACTACATCTTCAGTAGCTGCCATCTTCACTCTCTAGATTTATGCTGGGTTTGAGTCAACAAGCTCATTTACAAATATAGTTCGACAGGTATGGTAGACCTTTTGTTCTGAGTTACAAGGTTAAGTAATTTTGTTGTCTAAGTTTGGTATCACATAGGAAAGGGACAGCTCTGCATTGCCTTAGCAATGCAATGAGAAAAAGCTGTGGTTAGGAAGGACACATCTCCTTACTCTGCACAGAATAATGATTGAAGTCACATGAAACAGAGTCTTTCTATGGGATGTGACAACAACTGTTCCAACCATCCTACTGTTATCTCTAGTTTTCCACACTCAGAAAAAGTCCCACACTGGAAAACATAATACTTCTGTGGAGCTGTGCAAGGACCCAGAACCAGAGTCAAATTTAGACCTGAAATCCACCATTTAAACTAAATTCCAGTTTAGGAACAAAAATCTGAATTTGCTAGTTTTCCTGAAAACTTTAGACAAATTGCTTTCCAGCTACAATTGTTATGAAAACTATTTACCCTTTATTAGATTCAGTTAAGAATTATTTCTCTAACTAAAAGCTATCTTCAAATCAAAATGTTAACAAAGTCTCAAACTATGAATCACACATGCCATGAATGTTAAAAGTCATGTCATCAAAAGCTCACTAAAGAACGAGACAGTGATGATAAAACTATAGTTAAAATTGGTGTTCATTGTGCAAGAAATTGTTTCCTTGAATGCTAAAACATCTGGATAAAAAGAACAAATTCAAATGCATTTCAATTCAAACAATAGGGCTGACTTGAGTAACAATCATAAAGTCACTATTTCCTAGAAATGTGTTTAAAAATACAAAATAGGTTTAATTATTCAAATAAGGAATCTTAGATCTGTCCCTACTATAATAGTGTTTTCCTCTCCACCTTAAAAGACTCTCTTTGGTCCTGCATTAGACACAATGAAACAGTTTCTTATAGGCTCTTTTACAGTATCTTTAATATAAGTAATTATAGCACAGGTTACTTGAGATCTGCTGCAGAACAGCTTGTGACACTTATTATTTTGCTTTTCAAAAGAGATTAATATACTGGGATGTATCAAAATAATTTGAGTTGCAATAAATAAATCATTACACATGTGAATTTAAATAGTTGGAGTCAATTTTAAACAAAGTGCTATTCAATAGGACTAAAATAGCATTAAACCCAGAATGTGCTTATTATTATTTACACTCTCAACAGAGGCAGGCCACTTTTTTTCCAAGATGAATCAGTCATTCATTAAGCAGTCCCTTAGGGAACTTCCACTAGGGGAATTGTGCTAAAATTTAAGCAGCCTGTGGTTGATTGTCAGTCCAGCACTGAGGAAGCTGAGCTACTTAGCCCTCGGAATATGGGGCACTTTCAAATATAATTTGTGAATGAGCCCACCACCTGTGTCATAGCGGACACAAAATGTGTCTCAGGGACTCACCAGCCCAAGAAATAACACTTTTGACTCTCAGGACTCAAAATGCTTTGGACAGGTTTTCTACACAGGAGCTAGTTTCATTCTAGAGGTGAAAATCTCACCTTCTTCATTTAATCACCATATTAGGTAACAAGTTTGAGTACTGCTGTTACATACCTACAGAAAGAATCAAGGTCGTGCATGTTTTAAGAAATTGTTTTCTTTACCCTCTATTCAGCATCACAAGAAAGAGACACGAGTGACATCAATCAATGACCACAAATTTTACAGCTTGTGTATTACACTATATTTATTTATATATCTTGAAAGGGACTGGAGATTGGGTAGGTGACTAATGCTCAGGTTATAAATTGCTGAGAGGAAACAACTAAACATAACTGTGAACTTTCCCCTCATACAAATTCATCTATCACATTCTAATAATATTAAATGCAATTCTAATCAAAACTGATCTGAATAATTTTTTTTTTAATCCAGAATAAATCTGCATCCAATGCATATTCACTCACCAAGTAAGACTCTTCAGTTTGTTGGATTGTATTTCTACAGAATTAAAGACCTAGAGAACAAGCATACATCTCTGTGGCATCAGCTTTTCCTGTGTCCTCCATATCCCATAAAATCTCTTTTTTCTTCTCAAAGTTTGCATAATATCTGATCACTGGAATCAAAATACCCATCAAATAAGTTGCCACAGATTGTGAACTTGTTATTTTATATGCTGGGTGCCACTCTGTGCCTCACAATCTCTCTCTGAAATACCTGTTTGAAAAATGCCAGATGTTTCAAACTGAAAAAGATCAGCTGGACATAAGACCTAAAGAAATTGTGCACCTGCCTCATCTTTTGCCATGGTGTTTCACTGTCAAACCTATTAAACACTGCTCATAAGTAAAGACTCTTATCTATTTCACTGTGGCTGCAAGCAGGCAAGAATACAGACATTAAAATTACAGTGGTGGGGTGAATATGCTTATAAAGCCATTTTCTTTGGAAAACATTTTGCTATCACTACCACCTTCGATTGTCAGAGTACTGTGGAATTCTTTGCAAAACAGCAAGTTTGATAGTGAAATCTACACAAGTCTTCAGACTTGCAAAGCAAAACTGAGTAACAAAGTCACACACACCACGTATCGGGCAATGTTTAAATAAAAAGCCAGTCCCAAAAAAGCCCAAGCGCTGAAGTGTAAAATAAACCAGGAATATTTTGTCTAAGGATCTATCACTCAATATTACCAATTATCATTCCCTGTTTAACCTTTTATTGCATCTACTTATGTTAGTCACTTATACACTCTTTAAATCTCTGTTGTTTTCCCCCACTTTCTACAGAATGCTTTTAATTCTCAAAGCATTAAAGGCTATTGTTGCAGTCATGGAACAATCCCGTTGCACTTACCTATGCCCAATAGGCACCAATATAAGTAAGAGAGCCTTTTCCTGCTGAAATGACCCCTGCTCTCCTGGCCCTGCAGCCTCTTGTCCCCAAACCCTTCTCAAAACTCACAGCTGCTATCCTGCTGTGCTGCATCCCAGCACAGATATCTTACTTGAAGTATATAAATCAGTGCCACCTGGAACAGGATCCTGCAGCAACCAGTTGCTACTGCCCAAGGAATCAAAAGAAAACAGAGGTGTCCAGACTGGCTGCACACTTGAATGCAATTACACAGCTGAATTAATACACAAGTAAAATATAACCCAAAGGAAAGAAAAAAATACCAGTTTTCTAGTGAAGCACAGAAGAGCATCAATTTCCACAAGTGAGGAATAGCCTTAATTGGACAGGCAATGATTGCTCTGAGCCTGTGGTATGACAAGAAGATGAAAAGTCTCTTCTGATGGCAAGGCAGAAGGGATCCAGTGCCCTTATCACCTCTCCATTCCCAAAACTGACCTCTCCCTCCCTTCTACCTCCATACCAGCAATTCCTCACTGGCAAGCCATGGAGTGTTGATGGCCACCCACACTCACCCTTGCTCCAGGCTGCAACTGAGAGATGGCTTGGAACTGACTATGAGCTGCAGCCCCACACTGCCTGGAGAGTTCTGCACTCCCCCCACACCCCAGTCCCCTCTCTCCAGCAGAGCAGCAACGTCCAAGCTCAGTGTTCCAGCTGCTCATCTCTCTTTCAAAGAAAACTTAGGAATAAAAGCAGCTGCGAGTCAGGAAGACAGCCAAGTTTGTTTGCCCTTGAAAGGAGGTGGTCACCCAAAGTGAAAGACAAAATGCACAGAGAACTCCTAAGGAAATACACCCACCCTACTATCTTTTCTAGGCATTAGTCAAAAGCTCCACAAGATGGGCAGCAAGATACTATTGTTACAATCCTGAGGCACATTTCTTTTGTGCTTTTTCAACATAAATAAAGGAAGCCTCAACCTAAGGGGATACACATTGCTGAGGAGGAAGCACCTTACTCGTGGGCCAATGTTCCCTCTCACCATGTATAAAAATCAAAGTTTCTTCGCTCAGTGCCAGAAGTCTCCTCAGAATACAGTGGCAACTTCTATAACCAACAGGGTCATCGAAGAAGGCTTAAAATGCTTTAAATAAATTTCAGAGACAGAAACTGTGATCAAAAATATATGTGTACATTTGCAATAACATCCATAGGTGACTCCTTCAAGTCAGCAGGAGTGTATCTCTAGAGAATGAAACTTTTGAAAAACAGAGAATACAAGGGCTAAATACCTGAAGAGCAGGAAAAATGTTGTCTTCCTGAGGTCACCCCTAAAGTGTGAAAAATGGAATCAGAGAAGCCTGACTACCCACCGCCTTCCCTTGAAAATTTCAGATGGTGGCAGTGTTGTAGGCTATAAAGTGAAAGATAGGGACACTTTCACACTGTGAACCCTCCAGCTGGAAAAAACTTCCAGGGAGACGACAAAGCAGAGGGTAAAGCACCCTAATTCTCAGCATGAGTGTGGTTCATCCACTAGGGCAGAAGGATCCCCTTTGCCCCCATCCTTCTGGCAGGAGAGCAGTTTGGAACTGTCCTTGCTGCTCCTGCAGACATAGTCCTTGGGAGACAGCAACGGGGCTGAGGTTCAGCCTCTCGGACTGTTTCACATGGGTCACCACTTTCAGCCCTGCTGGTCCTGAGTTAACACCTAGGTCATGGAAAACAGGAAATTTACATTTTTTCCCTTTTTCTTGGGATGGATTTTTTTCATTTTTAACTTTTTTTTTTTTTCCCCCCACCCCCAATTTTTCCCTCCCCAGGTCGGTTTTATCAAGGGCCACTACAAGGTGATGCTGGAGGGCACTGAGATGGGGGACGCCCAGGACAGAGCGAGAGGAGCCCAAGGTCTTTGTGGGGAAAAAAATCTGTGTTGGTTCCAAAACTGACTCTAATCCCTGTTCCCTGAACTGCCCAGCTGTAGGATCAATATTCAAAATAAACATTTGATCATTAAGGGCAGAGTCTGTCACCCTCTGTAAAACCCAGTGGAAGAACAAGGTTCCAAAGGCAGCCCCTGACGCCTCCAGCCCCTGCTGCTGGAAACACTGCCCAGGATTTTGTACAGACAGGACGGAGCCTTTGCACCGCTCTGTCCCGTGGAACAGACCAAATATTTTTTTAAGGGATGGGACTCGCTGCTTTTTGGCCTCGCTTCGCTCTCTGTCCGCAAAGCCCCGCAGCCCCGGGCTGAGTTCGGCGAGAGTGCTGCCACCTTGTGGGCACAGCCCGGTACTGCAGCCATTCCTCGAGGCAGGGCAGCCGTTGGGTAAAGGCGCGGTGCTGGGGCGCTCCAGCTGTACATAAAGGGCAGGGGACAAGGACAGATCGCGGTGCAAAGGGACGCGATGGCCGAGAGGAATGAAAGCGGCGGGGCCGGTTTCGGCGGGGTATGGAGGCGCGGTCGCACCGTGCCACGGGCCGGGGCCAGCGGGTGGGCGAGCGGGGTCGGAACAGGGAGGGGTCCCGATCGCTGCCTTCCGCCATTCCCGCGGCTACAATGACGACGACGGACCGAAAGTGGCTTCGACCACAACAAAGATGGCGACCTACCGGAAATGGCTCTGGCCACAACAAAGATGGCGACGAGGAAGGGCGGAAGTCACTTGATGCCACACCCATGATGGCACCTCTGTCGTTCTTCGACTGACCTTCCAAAGGTGGCGGCAGAAAGGGCGGGAAAATGAAGGAGCCCGGGCCGCTTTTTGGGCGGCCTGCCCCCCCGGCCCGGCGCTGCCCCTGCCCTGCTCCGACTGGACCCCCCCGCCGTGCCGTGCCGGGAGCTGCCCCTCACGAGCCCCAGGGGTGAGCACTTAGCGTGATGAGGGACGAGAACAGCCCCAGGTGTGAGCACTTAGCTTCATCAGTCCCAGGTATTTGCAGTGACCATGAGAAGTGGGCAGGGCCTGCTGGGGGCTATTTTAGGGGAGGGTTTCACCCCTCTCTTCCGTAGGGAGCTGCTCGGGGTGGTGTGTTTATGGTGGGCTCCCGGGTTTACCTCATGGGACGGGGTGACAGCCCCTCACAGGGTCTGGGGCGGCACTGGCATGCGGAGCGCTGCTTCAAGGAGATACCGAGGGACGAACGTGTGTGCTAGGAAGCAGCTGCTGAACAGGTAAGCCGGTGTGGCTTTGTCGTGGGAGCTTGTCTCTTTTCCTTCTTCAAATTTGTCATGCCTATTTCTCTCTGGCGCCCTCAGAAAAAACTGGGGGCTATGAGGACAAAATAAATTTCAACTGAGGGAAGTAACTCCTGAGCTCGTTCGGCCGTTCTCTCGGCTCCGGAGGGGGCTCGGGCACCGGCAGGGCCCCCCGGGCCCGGTGCCGGCCCTGCTGGGCGGGCGCGGCCGTCTCGGCGCAGTCCCTGTTTGCCAGAGGAGCCGCTCGTGGAGCTGCTTTCCTTCGGGAGCCGCGGCCGTGCCAGGCACCGAGTGCCGGCCCGCCCGGCGCCAGGAGCGCAGGGCAAAAGTTTGTCTTTTGGGGTCTGTGGCCAGGTGCCATTTTCTGCCTGCTAAAATTCTGAACGTATCAAGGTTTCTTCCAGATGCGAGCTGCCACCACTTAAAACCTTGGCTGCCTTTGTTGTGTGAAATGCCTTTTCTCTGCTAATGTCATGGAACTGGGAGGTGAGTTTTTCTTTACAGAAAACTTATTACTTTTTGTGTTCGTTTTATAATGTAGATAGCGCTAAATAGAGGTGCCTGTGAGACTTACACAGTTGTCTCGTTCCTAGTCGTCCACCCTACTTAGTCGCATGTGTAGTACGTCTTAGTAATCACTAATGAATAATTATGCAACTGAATAAATTATATAAGTTAGCTTGCTGTGCTGCTGAAACACCAAATTTTTTTTCTGATCAGTTTTCTGCCCTTTTTGTCACTGTCCTTTTTGCAAAAAAAACAGTGTTTTCATTTCCTATTAGCTTTTCTTTTATTTTGAAAAAAGACTGACCTTTCTCACCTTGAATTTACTCTCCTCGATTTTAAGTCAGAGGAGCCAAACAGCTGCAGTTCCTCTGAGGCTTTTTATGCCTTGTGGGATTAGTTCATCCTTTTTTGTTGGAATGACAGGTGAGCCCAATCAGGGCTATATTAACCCCAGGCTTTGTTAAAGGCCTTCATTCCCTCTCTGGGATCAGCTGACATAAGAGCTCTGCTCTCATTCTGTGAAGAGGCTGTTTCACCTTACTTTAGTTTGTTTTTTCAGCAGATGCTTTTGGGTATCTAAAGCCACAGAGGCTTTCAAAATTCAGTGAAGAAAGTAGCACTGAGTACAGGGAGTATTTAAGTTCATTAGTTTAGGTTGTGTGTTCAGAGGTGATAAGGTGCTTTTTTGGTTTTTAGCTTTTTTTTGGGGTTTTTTATGAGGAATACTAGTTCCAGAAATTCCAGGCTGAGTCAAGTATGACATGTGAGCTTTTATTCAGGTGTCTCATGTCACAAAAGATCTCTGCCTTGTGTCAAAGATGGTGTTTGAGGCTTCAGATAAGTAAGTCCAGGACAGTGACCAGGCGAGGGAAGCCCAGCAGGTTATCCAGTTAGGAGTTACCATGGGGGGGTTTGAAGGCAGCACGGTGTGTTATCTCCATTTGCAGGCCCTCAAGGCTTTTCACAAGCACAGCAGGTGCATTTACACATCTTACAGTGCATGAGCACATCTGCCTTGATCACCGAAATGCTTTGTAACTTTGTCTTTTCCTCACCCACGTTCCAATCACAGTTACAGCCACAGCCAGAGATTTGAGGACCCCGGCATGCTTAGGAGAGGGTGAGTAGCTGGCATGTGGGGGTTTGGCCCACTTTACGCTATGGTTGTCCTTTTATTTTGGTTTTCCTTATTGTTGCTGACTATTTCTTTTATTGTTTTTCCTCCCAGTGTCATCCCCTCGTTTGTCGTGTCCTGTGTCACAGGTGCCTGTGTGCATTTCGCCTGAAGCTCCTCTGCCCTGCTGCATAGTCTGGGCATAGGTGCCATAGGACCAGTCCTAGGGACTTGGAATCTTTACCGTGGGGTCTAGTTGGCCTCTTGATGACATCTGCAGATGGAGCCAAGATGTGGGGAGGTGTTGGGTTATCTTGCAGGGCTTTGCCATTTGTTTTTACTGCCTTTAAGACGTGGCCAGATGTGATCTGTGGCAGAGCACTGCATCCCAGGTGAGGAGTTTGCCCCAAGAAGGTCAGTCACAGTTAGGCTTTGCAGGGGAACCATAAATGTTGGCTGTGTTACAGCAGTGGGTTTTTTTGGTTTTTTTTTTTTTTTTTTTTTTTTTAGGTGAATGAAGCTGAATATTGGCCGTCAAGGGGAAGTGGGCAAGGTGAGCAGTTAGTGGTGGACAGAAGCAGCTGTTATTGATCAGGTCTGCATTTCTGGTGCAGCTCTCAACATTTGTTATTTGTGTGTTTTATGCAATGCACTTGAATTACACTCTTACTAACTGGCCAACAGACTCAGTTCACTGCTCTTGTGAACCCTCTGAAACTATTACCGAACTTTGTGATGAAGCCTCCACCTTTTCCAATTTGAAAATGCAAGCTCAGTGGCCTTCAGCAATGGCAGTCAAGTTTCAGCCATGCCCCATCACCTCGTCTCCTCTTAAGCCAGGCCTACCCTGTGACCGTGGTGTCAGCCTCGTGCCCCTAGGACCTGGATGTTCTTGGGACATGGTGAGTAGTGGAATTACCTGCTTTTTGGCCCATGTGCTGCTAAGAGCATGCACTGATGTTTGGCTTGCTTTATTGTAGCTAAGAGAAAACAGCCTGGTGATGGCAGCAGTTTCCAGATGGCAAGGTGGTGGTCCTTGCACCCAACATGCATTTGCATCCCCTGATGTCTGAGAGTCAGGTGGAGGGCTATGACTCACGGAGGGGATGAGAGTTCGATTCTGGGTCTGGACTTGTCAGGAGGGGTTTTTGAGGCAGCTGTAGAGGTGGGGAGGTCCAAGAAGCAGCCCTTTAGACCACAGAAGGGGAAAGTCTCAGTTTGATCCCGGTGCTGAGGTACACAGGGTAGAGCAGTTCCAGTGGGTGTCACATCACTTGTCTGTGGTGCAGTCTGTGTCTTTGGTGTGTGTTGTGCTGTCCATGTCTTACCTTAGCCCTTCGAGGGCAGTATGAGAAAACCTGAGTTCATTCATAGCATCTTGTGCTATCTTCATTCCTCGGCCAAGTGCCGATGTCATCCAACCTTTGACTCAGGAGCTTGGACAGCCATCTGAATCTCATCTCTTTTCTGAAGCATCCAGTCAGATGTCTTTTAAGGTCTTCTTCTGATCTACGTTGACAGCTGTGCACTGCAAGGCTCCATTGCAGCAGATTGGGACTTGGAAGAATGTGAAGATAGGGAGAGGATTCTCAGGCATCCATCTCAGAGATTCTTAGAATAAATGCTTCTGTTAGCTTCTTGTTCCAGCCTTGTGGCTTCTTGTCAGTATTCCCCTCTGTCAACTCGCTTTGCGTTGCCTCTTCACGGCAATTTTTCTTACTGAGAGTTTTCTCCTCCCAGTGTCATTCCCTTGTTTGTGTCCTGTGTCACAGGTGCCTGTGTGTATTTGGCCTGGAGCTGCTCTACCCTGGTGTGTAGTCTGAGCATAGCTGTGATAGGACCTGTCCTAGGAGCTTGCAGTTGGTCATGTGGGGTATAGTTGGACTCAGATGCTATCTGCAGATGGAGCCAAGATGTCTCGAAGTGTTAATTTATCCTGCAGGGCTTTGACTCTTGTCCTACCTTCCTTTCAGATGCAGATGGATGAAGTCTGAGGCAGAGGGCTCATCCCAGCTGAGGGGGCTCTGCTGAGGAGGTCAGTCCCTCTTTGTCTTTGCAGGGGAAGCGTAAATGATGCCTGTGTTACAACACTTTCCTTGCGTTGTTTTCTCTTAGGAATTGCAGCTCGCTATCTGCGTTCAAGTTCAAGTGGGCACTGGTGAGCAGTGATCTGTGTACAGAACCAGTTGTTTGCTCAGGTGTCAATTTCTGGTGCAACTCTAAGCTTCCATTGCTGTTTGTGTCTTTTAGGAAGTGCTCTTGTATTAAGCGGACATGTCCTCTCTGGCCTTGCAACGGACCAGGTGCACTGCCCATGAGATCTCCAGAAGTATTGGAGGACTCTGTGATGAAGCCTTCCCCTTTTCCTATTTGGAGGTGCCATCCAGGTAGCCTTGGACCTTTGCCAGGCTGTTGTGGTGAGTCAGATAAGGCAAGGAGGCGCGTGGGTCCAGTCAAGTTTCAGCCACGCTGCATCACCTTGTCTCCTCTTAATCCAGGTATATCCTGCGAAGATGGCATCAGTCCCTGGGAGTGGCCGAAGTGCCCTGAGGACCCGGGCCTTCTTGGGAGATGGTGAGTAGTGGAATTATCTGCTTTTGGTCGATGTGCTACTAAGAGCGTACACTGATGTTTGATATTCTTTTTTTGTAGCTGACTAAGAGACAACAGCCTGGTGATGGCAGAAGTTCTCCAGATAGCAAGTGGCTTTTGATCACACCAGACATGGATTCTCTTCCTGCAATGTCTGAGAGAGAAGTAGAGGGCTATGACTCAGAGGGGATCAGAGTGGGAGGCTGGGTCTGGACTTGCCAGGAGGCATTTTTGAGGCAGCTTTAGAGGTGAGGATGTCCAAGAAGCAGCCCCTTAGGCCCCATAGGGGCAAAGTGTCAATTTCAGCCCAGTGCTGTGGTGCCCCAGGGCAGAGCAGTTCGGGTGGCTGTCACATCACTTGTCTGTGGTGCAGTCTGTGTCTTTTGTGTGCGTTGTACTGTCCGTGTCTTGCCTTAGCCCTTTTTAGGGCAGTATCAGAGACCCTCAGGTCGTTCTTAGCATCTTGTGCTACCTGCGTTCCTTGGCCCGGTGCGGGTGCCATCCGACCTTTAACTCAGGAGCTTGGACAGCCATCTGAATATCATGGCTTTTTAGAAGCATCCAGTCTGATATCTTTTGAAGGTCTTGTTTCTGAGCTGTTTTGACAGCTGTGCTGCAGAAGGATGCATTATGACAGATTTGGGACTTGGAAGAATGTGAAGATAGTGAGAGGGTTCTCAGGCATCCATCTCTGCAGTTCTTGGAAAATGTTGTTCTGCTAGCATCTTTTTCCAGCCTTGTCAGCTTGCCATCAGTCTCCCCTCTGTCATCTGATTTTGCATTCTTTCAGTCTTCCTTGTCATTCATCTGGCTAAGAGATTTCTCCTCCCAGTGTCATCCCTTTCTTTGTCATGTCCTGTGTCACAGGTGCCTGCACATGCGTGGGTCGGAGCTGCTCTGCCCTGGTGCCTAGTCTGGGCATAGGTGCAATAGGACCAGTCCTAGGCACTTGAAATTTGTAATGTGGGGTGTAGTTGGACTCAGATGATAGCTGCAGGTTTAGCTAGGATGTCTGGAAGTGTTAATTTATCCTGCAGGGCTTTGACTTTTGTTCTGTCTTCTTTTCAGATGGAGATGGATTCAGTCTGAGGCAGAGGGCCTATCCTGGCTGACGAGCTCCCCTGAGGAGGTCAGTCAGTTTGCCTTTGCAGGGAAGCATAAATGATGAGTGTATTACATCACTCTTTCTTTTTTCTTAGGAAGTAAAGCTGGATATCTGCAGTGTAGTTGAAGTGGACAAGGTGAGCAGTGATCTGTGTACAGAAGCAGCTGTGTTTGCTCAGGTGTCAGTTTCTGGTGCAAGTCTAAGCATCCATTGTTGTTTGTGTGTTTTAGGAAGTGCTCTTGTGTTAGAGTGAGATCTGCTCCCTGACTTGCCCACAGACCTGGATCAAAGCTCCTGTGAGCCCTCCAGAAGTGTTACAGGACTCTGTGATGAAGCCTTCACCTTCTTGCAATTGGAAGATGCCATCCCAGTAGCCTTTGGCAACAGCTGAGTGGTTGGGTGAGTCGGGGTGTTTGGGAGGCGGAGTGTGAGTCCTGTTAAATTTCAACCACGCTGCATTACTTTGTCTGTTGTGAAGCCAGGCTGACCTGGTGACGCCGCACCAGCCTTGGAGAGCGGCCAAGCGTGGGCCCTGTGGACCTGGGCGTTCTTGGCAGATGGTGAGTACTGGCACTATCTGGTTTTGGGCGATATGCTGCTCAGAGGATGCCCTGAGATTTATTTTTTGTTACTGTAGGTGACTAAGAGGCAGCAGCCCTGTGATGGTGGGAAATATCCAGATGGTGAGGCGGCCTTACTTTGCACCTAAAGTGGATTTGCATCCCCAGATGTGACAGATAAGTGGAGGCCTATGACTCAGAGAGGGCATGAGGGGCGGGCTACCGGCTTGGGACTTGCCAGGAGGGATTTTTGAGGCAGAGCTAGAGATGGGGATTTCCAAGAAGGAGCCCTTTGGCCCTCTAAAGGGGCAAGTCTCAATTTGATCCCAGTGCTGAGGTGCACAGGGTAGAGCAGTTCCCGTGGGTGTCATGTCACATGTCGGTGGTGCAGTCTGTGTCTTTTGTCTATTGTACTGTATGTGTCTTGCCCTAGCCCATTGAGAGCTGTATCAGAAATCCTGGCCTCATTCACAGCATCTTGTGCTGTCTTCCTTCCTTGACCTGGCGCTGGTGCCATCAAACCTTTGACTCAAGAGCTTGGACAGCTGTCTGAATCTCTTCCTTTTAGAACCATCCAGTCCGATATCTTTTGAGGTCTTGTTCTGAGCTGTTTTGACAGCTGTGCTGCAGAAGGATGCATTATGACAGATTTGGGACTTGGAAGAATGTGAAGCTAGTGAGAGGATTCTCAGGCATCCATCTCTGCAGTTCTTGGAATATGTTGTTCTGCTAGCATCTTTTTCCAGCCTTGTCAGCTTGCCATCAGTCTCCCCTCTGTCATCTCATTTTGCATTCTCTGTCTTCCTTGTCATTCATCTGGCCAAGAGATTACTCCTCCCAGTGTCATCCCCTTGTTTGTGATGTCCTGTGTCACGGGTGCCTGCACATCTTTGTCCTGGAGCTGCTCTGCCCTGCTGCCTAGTCGGGGCGTAGGTGTGATAGGACCAGTCCTAGGGACTTGCAATATGTAATGTGGGGTATAGTTCTACTCTGATATATGCAGATTGACCTAAGATGGATTTTCTGGAGTGCTATAGTAAAAATTTGTCTTTGTCTTCCTAGGTACTCCAAGGATGTGTGGAGCTGACATCAGCCATGGCAGCACCAAAGAGGATGTGTGGAGTATCTCCATGTCCACGGTGCAGATTTATTTCCATTGAGGATGGATTTTATCCCGTCATCTTCCTAAAGCTAAATATTGGGGCTGGCAGTCGGGAGAAAGGGAAAAACCTTTGTGTTGGTGGAAGGCAATTTGAAGTTAGGTTAGCGGAGAGGGCTGTAGTGGGCCTGGCCCCTCAGAAGTAAAGGGACAGGGTTTCTCACCAGCCTCAGCAGAGCCTCAGCTGGGCAGTTCTGACCCATGCATGTCTTCTTGAACACTTTGCATTGTCAGTTTTTATTGAGTCTTGAAATCGTCATGGAACTTTCTGGCCCGGGAGGTCGCCTTTCAGCTTGGAGCCATCGCCACGGTCACTTGTCAGTGCTTCCTTCCACCGAGCTTCTGGAGCGTCCTCTTAACAGCTGTACAGCTAACTTGTTTCAAGGAGTCACAGTTCATCATCACGTGGTTGCCTTGCCTCTGTAATGTGCCTGCTGTTGCCTTGCCTCTGTAATGTGCCTGCTGTTGCCTTGCCTCTGTAATGTGCCTGCTGTTGCCTTGCCTCTGTAATGTGCCTGCTGTTGCCTTGCCTCTGTAATGTGCCTGCTGTTGCCTTGCCTCTGTAATGTGCCTGCTGTTGCCTTGCCTCTGTAATGTGCCTGCTGTTGCCTTGCCTCTGTAATGTGCCTGCTGTTGCTTGCCTCTGTAATGTGCCTGCTGTTGCCTTGCCTCTGTAATGTGCCTGCTGTTGCCTTGCCTCTGTAATGTGCCTGCTGTTGCCTTGCCTCTGTAATGTGCCTAATCTTGCAGCTGCCCTTTCATGGTTAGATAGAGCAGCTATAAAATGTAATGGTTAATCTCTTTTCCATGGGATTTTGGATTGTGAATGTGTGGGGGTATCTCTTAATCAGGTGAACACTTGTTGACCTCCTCCCATTGTCTCGCAGGTCACCAATGCAGATATCATTCTCCACAGTCGCTGATGCTGCTGCTTTTCCCGGAATGCACTGTTTGATGGTGAAGACCAGGGGCTGGAGATATGCTCAAGCCTCCTCTTGAGTGAAGCATTTCAGGTAAGGATTGCAGTCAGCGTCTCAGCTCAAGACTGTGTGCCTGTTTGTCTGTGAGAGCATGTGTCTGTCTGCCAAATCTTGGGTCAGCCTGCGTGAGTGTTGCTGACTGGTTTTAACCTTGTGTGTGTGGCTGTTACCTTTCAGGTTTCTAAACAAGGTTTTAAAATCAGAACAGAAAATCCCAAGCTCGCGCTTCCCTTCCCTCCCTGCCCCTTGCAGCTGAGCTTTTTTGTCCTGGGTCCTGGCCAGTCTCTGAGGTGTTGTTCATTGCTGAAGTTAGGGCACAGACCTCCAGGGCCTGGGGTTTTTGTTAGACAGGAGGAATTTTTCAAGGCTCCTGGGACCCACATTCCTGAGGAGCAGCGAGAGCTGTGGCCTAAGGCAGTGGTGGCAGCGAGAGTGACAGTGAGTTGCAGGTCAGCTGAAAGCACTGTGGGTGGTGGATAAGGGTATGTTTTCTGTGTGCCGGTTGTCTTGTGCATTTGCTGTATAAATAAAACAGACTGTGATCAACAGTGCTGAAATAGGAGGATGGAGATATTGTGTAAATATGTATTTGGCTTGCAGTCAATGGTCTTGTTCTATGTTTGTTGCTGCATTTCCATCTATTGCTCTATATGTAAGTTGGCTTTTAACATTGTCTCTATGGATTTGTAATTCAATTTGCATCTGTACTTTTCTTTGTATACATGGTTTGGCTATGTTTTGATGGAGTATAAAGAAAAAGTTCATTAAATAAAGTTGAATCTAATAAAGATACTCACTCCTTCTCCCTTCCCCCCCGCCTCTTGTCTTTATTTGGTGTGATTTATTCATTTTCTTCACTGCCTTACTTGCTTAGCTTCTCACTTTACCTTTCAGTCTATTTCTGACTTTGTTTTTCTGTTTTGAACTCTCTCTCCTTCTCTAAGTCATTTACTGTATCTTTGTTTGCCTCTACCACTCTGCCTGTAAGTCTGTTTCTCTAAGTGTATTCTACTCTTTTCCTTTAACCCCACAGGTTTCTGGTTGTTTGCCTCTTGGTGTCATGGTCCCCCTGTCCTTGCTGTGGGTTTGGAACTGTGTCTTTTTCACTGTCCTCCATCCCCTCCTTGTGTTCCTGTTTTATTCTCTCTACAGCTCCCCATGCCTTTGGTTCCCAGGGGTGTGTCCTTTGTCCTGTCCCTATTCCTTTTTAATCCCTCTCTGTAGGCAGCCCATCCACTGTCCCAGGTTTTTTTTTTTGTTTTTTTAGAATTTTTTCCATTTAATACTGCACCTTGATCTCCTTTTTTTTTTGCTGTGCCTTTCCTGCCCCTCTGTCTTTCTGCCTCTTGTTGCCTGTGTCTGCTGGGGAGGAACTTCCTCCCTTCTGGGCTGTATCAGCAGAGTCCCTTTTTGGGGTGATGGAGATGTGGGAAGGGTTTGAATAAAGTTGGAGTCGTTCTGTGCCTGCTTTGGGGGTGAGGAAAAAACGCTGAGGAGGGCAGGGGAGGAGATTCGAGGGCTCCGATGTCGTTTGTGTCACCCCAAGGTCCCTGGGAGCAGGAGCCACGCTGTGGTGCAGGAGCAGGGGAGTGCGGAATGGGGGTGGTGCTGGGTGCCCTCCCCTAGAGGGACCCAAGGGTGCCAGAACCTTCACAGGGAGAGCTGCAGGTAAAAGACAGGAAAAATATAAATCTATAAAATACCTAACTATAGCTGAAATAAATGTTTTATGTGGTTAGAGGTAGGGCTTTTAATAAATAATATTAACATAATTAATATAAGCAAGAATATAAATATACAATATATACAAACAAAAATACATACATCTATAAATATAAGTGCATATAAATATTAAAAACAAACAAGTACATATGTAGGACATAATATTGTATATGTTATAGGGTATCATATACATAATATGTAAATTACAGATATAAATATTAGAAATAGAAAAATATATTTAAATATAGTTTAAGATAAAGGCTTTTTGTTTCTATTTGGTTGGAGGCAGAGCTTTCTAATAAATAATTTGTCCATTGTCTTCTGGGTTACCTTTGTCACATCTCGATGCTTTATCAGCATCATTCCAAGCCATGTTGGCCGTACTCTACTCGTGTACTTTGCTGCACTGTGCTTATTCCAGCATCTTTACCCTTTTACTTTTTGAGACAGAAAGAAGTACACAAGATCTCATCCATCTTCCTTCTCAGCTTTGGTAGTGCCTTCTTTTCACTTGCCATTCTCTTGGCCTTCTATAGGGAGTGTGTTAGACCCTCCTTATGTGCCCTCAGTAGTTCTGTGGGTTTTACCTTTTCTAAGAGTATTGGGCTTGAGACCTAATCCTCCAGAGAGTTATCTCCAGTCCTCACCTATATTCTATGTACCTTGGCTTGTACTTTCTGTACCTGTCTTGGCTTACATTGTGTGTACCTTTATTGTGTGTAGCTGTACTGTGTGTACCTGTCTTGGTTTATGTTGCATGTACCTTTATTGTGTGTACCTTTATTGTGCCAGGTAGGGTCGGAGCTGCCCTGCCCTGGCACACGCTTGGGTAGAACAGAACTTACAGAACTTTATTGTTCATCTCTTTTCTATGTGGTTTTGGGTAGAAAATGTGTGGGGATAACCTCTAGCTGTCAGGTAGCCACTTGTTGACCACCTCCTGTTGTCTCACAGGTCCCTGAGGTGGATTCCCATCTCTGCAGTCCCCAATGCCACCGATTTTCCTGGAATCTCCCATTCAGTGTTGAAGAGCAGCAGCTGGAGGATGTGTTGGAGCATCTCTTCAGTGCAGCCTTTCAAGTGAGGGTTGCAGTCAGCGTGTCAGCTGCAGTGTGTGACAGTGGGAGCGTGTGACTGTGTCTGTCTGGGAGAGTTTGTGTCTGTCTGTGTCTGCTCCTGTCTGCCTCTGTGTGTGTGTGTGTGTGTGTGTGTGTGTGTGTGTGTGTGTGTGCTGACTGGTTCTAACCTTGTGCGTGTGGTTTTTACCTTTCACATTTCTCAGCTCATTTTTAAATTTAGAACAAAAAGTCCCCAGCCAGGGGGTTGGGCTTTTCCCCCCAGCTGGGTTTTTTCCCTCGGTCCCAGCCGACGAGGCAGGTTCATGCCCAGAGTTTGGGCAGGGCAGTCCCAGTACCGGGTTTTGTCAGCAGGAGGGTTTTTGAGGCTCCCGAGGAGCCCCGATGGCCGCGGTGGAACGGAGCGCTCGAGACGAGAGCGACGCTGACTTTGTGTCAGAGCTGAGAGTGCTGGGAGGTGGACAAGTGTTCTGTCTTCTGTGTGCTGCTTCTGGGTTGGGTTTCCTGGATAAATAAAACCAACTGTAATCCACCCTTCTGAAATACAAAAATGGTTAGGTTGCATTAATATATATATTTGGTTTGCATTCCCCTGTATTGTTCTGTATTTGCATTTGCTGCTGCATTTCCATGCATTGCTCTGTCTGTAAATTCACCTTTAACAGTGTGTCCATGGAGTGTATTTGTGATTGAATTTGTATCTGTACTTGCCTTTGTACACCTTGCTGTGTTTTGCTGTAAACAAAAAAATTCATTCAATAAAGTTAAGTCACCCCTAGTCAAGATACTCCACTTCTTCCCCTTGGCTCCCTTGGTGTGATTTAGTCCCTTTCTTTGGTGTGATTTGTTTCACTGTATTTCTTGCTTTGCTTCTCACTTTACCTTTCAGTCTATTTCTGACTGTGCTTTTCTATTTCTAGTTTGATTTTTGACAGCCTCTCTAACTCTGTGTTTCTGTTTCTCACTCTTCCTGACTCTGTCTGTCTCTCTGGTTCTCTTACTCTATGGCTCTTTCCTTATTTCCCTCTACCATTATTTGTCTTGTTCTCTGTTTCTCTAACTCTGTTTTACTATTTTTCCCTAACTCTAACTGTATTTTGCCCTTTCTCTCTATTTCATATTCCCTCTAGATTTAACTCTATTTCTTTCCTTCTCTATTTCTTTCTCTCTCTATTTCTATGTCTGACTCTATTTCTCTCTCCCTCTGTTTCTCTTTGTCTCTCACTCTTTTCTTTTTTTCCCCACTCTTTTTCTTTTTTTTCTCTCTAACCCTGTTTCTAACTTTGTTTTCCGTTCTAGGTGTAAAATTAAAAAACAGCAGTACAACAGGCTCCCTGCGCGTAAAAAAATAACAAACCCTCCAAAAAACCTTATATTGTTATTTAAATAAAAATATTTACACCTCAGGAGCCTGAAATTTTCTACTGCTGTCCTAGACATATATTTTTCTTCTTTTCCATATATACCAGCTAGGGCCCCTAATTAATACTTCTGATGAGAGTAAGTAATAATTACCTTGATTGACCACTACATATCTACTCCCATCGGGAGTAGTAATGGAAGTAGAGAATTAATTAATGACACACCTAATTAGTTAGTTGGGCACTTAATTGGCTAATTAGCTAATTAGCCATTTTTTTGGTGCGCCACCACGCCTGTCAGTCACCCAAAGATCCACTTCTCACACAAGCCCGGCCCGTCCCGACCCCACCCCCGGGCCCCCAGGTGTCCCCCCGCCCATCACGGCACCTCCTGTGCCCAAGCGCCTCCCGAGGTGCCCCTGAGAGCCTGAGGCCGTCCCCAGCGCTGCCCCTGCCCGGGCCTGTTTGCCACGGCCCTCGGGGGCGCGGGGCTGCTCGTTGGGGTCCGGCCATGGGAACCCCAACCCCAGCCCCGACCCTGCCCTGTCCCCGTCTGTCACCCTGGGGCCCGCCCCCAGCCCCGGCCCTGACCCGCGCCCCAGCCCCGGCTGCGCCCCCGCCCCTAACGCCGCCCGCACATCGCCGCCTTGTGGGCACAGCGCGGTACTGCACCCATGACCTTCTCAAGATGGCGGCCGCGGCCGCGTGCCGGGACCCTGCCATGTAGGGCTGCCGCCACGCTCCAGATGGCGCCTGCGGCAGGAGCCCAGCCGAGAGAAGCATCC
>JAREIS010000540.1:0-137375 GCA_030060385.1 Muscicapa striata striata | reverse complement strand
CCCCACCTGTTACCTTCTCAGGTGTTCCCTGGGATGGCTGAACAAGGAAATGGGGGAAGAGGAAATAGTCGAGGGGTGTGTGGGGCAAAGAGCCAGAACCTCCCAGGACACGCCTGGGGTGCCCCCGTGGCCATGAGCACCCTGTGGGGGCTGTGCTGGGCTCTGAGTCATCCCAAAATCTGAGGCACCCCATGAAGGAGCTGTGACCCCTGTGCCCACCCGGCCACTGCCCATCCCTGGGACCCCCATTCCTCTGGGAACCCAACCCCAGCATCCCCATTCCCATGGGAACTCAGCCCTGGCACCCCCATTCCCTTGGCCTCTCTTCCCTGGGGACCCCCACCCCAGCTCTCCCATTGCCCATCACCATCATGGCCTTTATTCCATCCCGTGGACTGCTTCTTCCCCCACAACCCCCATTCCCAAGGGTCCCTTTTTCCGACTGCACCCCCAACCCTGGCACCCACATGCCATGACACCCATCCTTAGCCCCCTGCAACATCTCAGCCTCAAATCTCCGGCAACATCCTGTCCTCACCATGTCCCATCATCACCTCATGTCCCACAAGGTCCCCACCCTGCCCCCATCCTGTCTCCACCCTACCCCCACCAAGGGCCACCTACACATGAGGACGAGACGTGACCTCGCTTCCTGTCCCTTCATCCAAAGAGCCACCAGCCAGGGTACAGGTGGCCACAGCAGCGAGTGACAGCCAGTGCCCATGGCCGGGGACACCGGGATGGCCGGGAAGGTGGCGCTGCTCCTGTGGGGTGAGTGCCCCGGGCATGGGCCTGACACCCCGGGGATGGGCCCTGGTGAGGCAGAGAGCGGTTGGGAGGGGGCACAGGGGGGCCGTGGGGTCCCCTGAGGCCCCCAAGGCCAGCAGAACCAGGGGCTGGGCATGGAGCCCAGTGTGACCAGAGTCGTGGTGTGGCCGTGGGGACAGGAACAGGGGACAGGAACAGGGGAACTGGGATGTGGGTATGGGAACAGGGGGATAGAGATGTGGGGAAAAGGATGTGGCAAAAGGAATCTTGGGGCTGGGGCAGCTGTGGGGACAGTGAGACAGGGATGCATGGACAGGGACAAGGGCCACGTCCCATGCAGATGGGGCATGGGGACAGGTGCCATGGGAATGGGATCACGGGCACAGGGCCATGGGGATGTGGCCGTGGGGACAGGTGCTGTAGGGCTGGGGAAGGTGACCTGTGCACACATGGGGTGCCCACAGTGTCCCCATGTCCTGCCTCAGCCCAGGGTGACCAAGGTGTCCCTGTCCTCAAAACCTCCGTACTACAGCAGTGTTCCTGTGGGGAGAGTTTGGGGACAGCCACCACACCAGGTCCCCCAGGTGCTGCTGTCCCGGCAGAGCCACCCCCACCCAGCCCTGTCCCTTCTCTCTTCCAGCCCAGACCCTCGGCCTCGCTGGTGAGTCCTCGGGGGATGCCATGTCCCTGCCCAGCTGTCCCCAGCCCCGTGGTGGCCCTGGCAGGCTGGTGTCCCCTGTCACCCGCAGGTGCCCAGAGCACCGAGCTCCTGGTGGAACCCCCGGAGGCCAGCGGTGCTGTGGGACCGGGTGACACTGACCTGCCAGGGCTCGGGGACCGCTGGTGACACCACCTGGTAAAAGGAAGGGCTGCGCTGGGGGCAGGAGAGCCGCGACAGATTCACTGTCACCAAGAGTGGCACCTACCAGTGTTACAGACCTGGCAGTGGGTTCAGCCCCACCGTGATGGTGTCAAAGGGTGAGGGGGGATCTGAAATTCTCAGGGTGGCTCCCTGATAGGTCTGGGTGGGCTCCACTCCATGGGTGGCCTCACACCTCTGGTGTAGCGAGACCCTGTCTCCTACACACAGGGAAATCCCCCTGCATCCCAATGCGTCCCAGTGCATCCCAGAACATTCCAGTGCACCCAGTGTGGTGGGACCCCCGTGGTGACAGCTGTATTACAGTGCTCCTGTTGTCCGTGGGACCCTCCCGCACAGAGGACACTCCACCCAGCTGTCCCCAGTGCCACGGGCACCCACTTTGGACCTGTCTCAGGCTCCTCAGTGTGACGAGACCCTCCTGTCCCACAGAGTCGCTGGTGCTGCAGGTGTCAGCACGGGCACTGATGGAGGGGGACACTGTGACACTGCGCTGCCGGGGCTGGCAGGACAACCATGTCACCAGGGTGTGATTTTACACATACGAGAAGAATGTGAAGAGGTCCCTTAGGGGCACCGAGTTGTCCCTGCCCCACCTGCAGCTGTACAACAGCGGCCGCTACTGCTGCGGGGGCTGGGTGGCCTCAGAGATGTTACAGTCAGCACCGGTGACAGTGACAGTGCACAGTGAGCACCCCCACGCCTGGAACCCCAATATCTTGATACCCCAAAAGCCTCTTCTCAGTGGACTCAGAGTCACAGTCCCATCCCCATCTCCTT
Source organism: Muscicapa striata striata (assembly GCA_030060385.1). Lineage (NCBI taxonomy): Eukaryota > Metazoa > Chordata > Aves > Passeriformes > Muscicapidae > Muscicapa > Muscicapa striata. Next base: position 134,947 of record JAREIS010000540.1, on the reverse strand, counting down.
CCCAGAGCTCTTCACAGCGCCGGTGCTGGAGGGTCCCCCCGAGCTCCCCGAGGGGTCCCCCCTCAATCTCAGCTGCCTCAGCACCCCCAGCCCCCTGCGGCCCCCAGCCCCCCTCCTGTACCGCTTCTACCGGGACGGGCAGTTGGTGGGGGGCCCGCAGGGGTCCCCGCAGCTCCTGGTGCCCGCCGTGGGGGTCTCCCACTCGGGGAATTACAGCTGCGAGGTGCGCTCCGAGGGGGGGGCCGTGCGGAAGAGCAGCGCCCGGCTCGGCGTCACGATGCGCAGTGAGTGCTCGGATGGGCACGGGGAGCCCCCACAGCCCCCTCGGAACCCCACCTGGGTACATTCATCTCCCTGAAAAATCTTTCTGTGTCCGTCCGCCTCTGCCCTTCGCCCCCTCATCGCTCTCTGTAGACCCTCACTCCTCCCTGTTTTGACCCCATCCACGACACCCCTGCATCAAATCCATCTTTTGCGTCCCCCGCTGTCCCCACACCGGGTGCCAGCCCCTTCCTCTGGCCTCAGCCCTTTCTGTGTCCCCGCAGTGCCCGTGGCCAATGCCACCATCACCCCCAGTCCTCGGCACTCCAGGTGCGCCCAGGTGACCCCGTGACCCTGCGCTGCTCGGTGCAGGTGGGCTCAGCCCCTGTCACCTTCACCTGGCTGCACAACGGGCACGAGGTGGCCTGGGGTCCCTTCCTGGAGCTTGGGGCCGTCCATGTGGGACATTCGGGCACCTACCAGTGCGTGGCCACCAACCAGCTGGGACAGGACGGGCACTGCGTGTTCCGGGCACTCAGCCCAGAGCTGGCCCTGGAGGTGACATCACAGGGAACCACTGGACACCACTGGAGCACAGGTGGGATCACAAGTGGTCGCCGAGGTCTTCCGGACCCCCGGGGTTCAGGGTGACCCACTGTGTCCCCCTCTGTCCCCTGCAGTGGCTGTGAATGTCGGCAGGACCCTCCTGTACCTGCTCCTGCTCCTGGCTGTCATCGGGGGCTGTCACTGGTGGCATCGCCAGGGTGGGTGGCAGTGGGGAGGCTATGGGGGTCCTGCACTGAGGGGAAGCCCCCAGAGTGGGTGCAGAGTTTGGGCAGTTCCCAGGGCCTCTGGGCTGGGGGAAATTGGGCCCAGGGTTTCGGCTTGTCTAAGGGTCTTGGGGGTTGTGGGTGCAATTCGGAGAGTCTTGTTTAGGCTCCAGGATACCCCTTGGTCACCTTTGAGGAACATAGGGGTGGCACTGGGAATGCCTGAAGAGTTTGGAGAGTCCATGGAGGGTTTTGCAGGGATGTTGAGGGATCTTTTGGGGGTCCTGGTGAAGTATGGGGGGTGCCCCTTTCTGAGGGGCTTCAAGATTTTTTGCTCAGAGAGGTGGAGGCATCTGGGCCTTTTAGGGCACTGAGGTGGTGCAAAATTTCGGGGGTGTTCAGAGGTAATTGGAGTGTCTGGGGGTGTCAGGGCTACGGTGGGAATTGGGGTTGCAGTGGAGATTTGTGATGCCATGGGTGGTTGGAACTGCTGAGGTCCCAGGAAAGTTCAGGGGTCCTGGGGTCCCCACAGTCAGCCCCTCCCCTTTCCCTCGCAGCCTCCAGGAAGCCCCAGGACAGGTGAGTTGGGGGCTCGCGCCAGGACTCCCCTTTCCCCCTCCCCAGATCCCACCCGGTCCCCCTCTTCTCCCCACAGGACCCCCCAGAGGAGGGGGTGGTGCTGAACCCCCACGTGGTGGGCACCGAGCAGGGAAGGGGTGAGTAGGGGGGCGGGGAAAAGGGGCACGTCACCCACGGGAGTCACCCCCACTCAGATCTCCAACCCTGCAGCCTTTCTAAGGTCCTCTTCCCGGCCACATTCCCTAGGTGCCCCACCCAGAGTTGCCAGGACCTTCGCTGGTGACATCTACGAGAATGTGCTGTGATTCTGGGGGCACTGGAGGTCTCTGCCTGAGAACACCCCCTGAGTGGCCCCTCAACCCTTGGCTCCCATGTGTGATATATATATATATCTCATATTGTAATTCGTGTTGTAATTTGTGTTTTATATAAAATAAGTCTGCAAAATAAAAAAATAAAAAAATATAAATAAATAAACGAGCCACAAAATAAAGGCAGTGATTGCCTCAGAGCTAGGTAAATTAACATATCTACAGGTCGGACTGTTACCGATAAGCATCTATCTCCTGGGGAAACCTGGAAACTCAAGGAGGTGAAGCCTTTCCCGAAAATCCCATCACTCCCCCCCCAGGACTGCATTCCCCGACTCTGGATGAAGTCCACCACCTAAAGGCAATACACAACGGACACAAAATCTCGTCAAGGAGCAGGAAGGACTTTGTCTTATGTGGACACCAGAGCTGAATTTGAAAGAAACAAAGGACTGTCTTGCTTCAGGCTATGAAAAACAGTATAAAAAGGGGTTCAACCAAAACGGTGGTGTGAACACCAGGGGACCCAGTGCGACAGAGGCTGGGTAACATCATGTGTTCACCCAACACCGAACCCGGGCTCGGTGTTGTACTTTCCGGTTGTGGCTTTGCAGGACCGTATTTTTGGTCGCGAAAATAAAATTTGCCAATTTAACCTTTAATTCGGTTTGATTCGTTTATTATCTATAACAATCTTGGTGACCCCGACGTGATCCTGATTTTGAGTTTGGGGGGGGCCCCCTTTCCGACCAGGAGGCGCCTCGCTGACTTCAGCGACCTGGTGGAATTGGGGAATTCCCCAAAGCCAGTCAGGATCCCGGACTAAAAATTCGAAAAGCCACAATCGGAAAGGGAAAAGTTGGGCCCTGAGCTCGGAGAAACCGCTGCAACGCTTTCACTCATAAAACTCGACGTGCATGAAGAATCCACGAGGAAAAGGAGCCGTAAGTATTGCGTGGTTGAGTGAGGTGTGACTGAGCGCGTGATTGAGACGTGATTTTATCACGGCTTAGTGCGGACCCCAAAGCCGCAGTTCCATTATCCCGCGAGGGTGTGGTGGTTCTGGGGAAGCGAACGTAACGTGGTATTAACTCTCTCTGTCTTGTGTCAAGCCTAAAACTTGGGAAGTTTTGGGGTCGGTCACGGGAGATCGGGAGGGAAGGTACGTTCCTGGAATTGGGAATTGGTAAACCTCTCAGATCGTAGGGCAGGACAAGCCCTGGAAAAGGAAAAGAGAGCTCTCCTCCTTTCGAAAACTCCACGGAACGGTTCTCTGTGTGAGGTGAGTAGATTGGAAACATTGAAATAAAGTTTAAACTTTAGTACGGTAGCACCCGGACCTGGCGGTGGTCCCGGCGTAAAACACGGTAAGTAAGCAAAACAATGGTAGCTCGGGAGGGAAAACCTTTTAGAGAAAATGGGACAGAAAAAGAGCAAACCTCAGGGAAAACCCCAGAGAAGTCAGCTAAGATAAGATGTTGAAATACTGGGAGCGAGGTTACAGGCCGCATCCCCGCAGGCTGATCCCGTGCCTGTGTCCGAGGCGGAGAAGGGCGGCCGCGCGCGCGGTCGCGGGGCAAGGAGAGTACCGCCGCTGTAAGGCAAAGTCGTTGCGTGGCTATGTCTGGGTTCCCGTACTACCCAGTTTACTGGGACAGGTTAGTCGAGTCGAAACGTGATTGCGAGCTCTGCTCCCAGCCCAGGCGAGGTGTTGCGAGGCGGGGACAGAGAAGCCGCGAGCGTGTCCCGCTCCGGCCCGGCTGCTGCTGCGGTTTTGTGAAGAGGAGGGGAGCGGGCGCCCGCTCGCTCCTCCGGGAATGGTGGAGGGCGAGGCGGCGGCGCCTCATCCCTTTCTGCCTGGCCTTAAGCCGGGCCCGCCCGCTCCACGGGTGCAGTATTTTTAGCTGTCGGTCGGGTGCGCGGTGGCTGGCAGCCGGGCTGGACGCGGCCGGAGATGCGTGGAGCCTGCCGAGGCTTTCCCGGCCCCTTCCCGAGAGTCCCGAGCATGGCTTGCTCGGCCGAGGTGGCTGCGCCTCGTTCCCGCTCCCGACCTGTTTGCCCAGAGTGTGTCCGTGTCAGAAGGGCTCGGGGGACGTTCAGTGCAGAGTGTGGCCTCGCCTTAGCTTTTGTCGGCTTTTGCCGGAGGGGCTCAGTGATGGAGTCGCCCAGTGGAGTTTGCGGGCCGGGGTGGCAGCACCCCTGCCCCGCCGTGTTGTTGAAAGTCATCCCCTTCCTCGACCCTAAGCCGGGACCCGTGTATTAGGCGAAATTTTTCAGGGACGGCTGCGCAGCAGCTGGGGAAACCCAACAGAGAAGCCCGGGAATGTTGTGGGCAAGGCGGCGGCGCCTCGCCCTATCTCGGTACCGGCCGGTGCGATCGAGCCACCGTGCCCGGACGGCCTGTTGTGTCTGGCCTGCCCCAGCTGTTGTGGCTGCCGGCGGGCTGAGTTGCGAGCGGCTCTGGTTTTTTTTTTTCAGGAATGCCGGTGTGGGGTGGATAGTGGGGGCTGCCCGCCCAGCCTTTTTTATATTTTTTTCTTTTTTTCTCACGCAGCCTTGGGCTGCGGAGCCGAGCCAGCAGATCCAAGGGGGGCGGGGCCCCTCCTGGGCAAGGCAGGCAGCTGGACGGGGGGAGGCTCCGGAGTGCTTCTACTGTAAGAAGAAAGGTCACTTTAAAGAGGACTGTGGGAAGCGGATGAAAGACGGGGGGGGTGTTACGAGAGAATTAGAAGAGTCAGGGGCTTTTTCGTTTGGGGTCCGGAGCATCCCTGGAGCCCCTGATAGAGCTGGGGGTGGGACCAGAAAAACTAATTTTAATGTGTTAGTAGACTCTGGTGCTGAGCAACGTCCAACAGCTGCCTTCAGGATGTAATATAAGTAAGGAAACTGTGATGGTGATTAGAGCAAAAGGGGTTAAAAGTTTCTAAGTCAAAGCTGCAGTTTGTTAAGCCTGAAGTTAAGTATTTAAGACACTGGCTAGTGAAGGGAAGGAAGAAATTAGGCCCAGAAAGGATAGCAGGAATTATATCCCTACCCTCCCCCCAAACAAAGAGGGAGGTCAGGCAGCTGCTGGGACTCCTAGGTTATTGCAGGCAATGGATTGAGGGGTACAGTGAGAAGGTAAAATTTTTATATGAGAAATTGACCACTGACAAGGTAAAATGGACAGAACGGGACGAGGAGGAATTCAAAGAGGTAAAAGAAATCCTCATGACAGCCCCTGTGTTAAATCTCCCAGATATAAAAAGGCCATTTCAATTATTTGTGGACGTTAGCAACCAGACTGCCTACGGAGTCTTAACACAGGATTGGGCAGGAGCTAAGAAACCGGTGGGATATGTATCAAAGCTGCTAGACCCAGTAAGCAGGGGTTGGCCCACTTGCCTACAGGCAATTGTGGCAGCAGCATTATTGGTAGAAGAAGCAAAGAAAGTAACATTTGGGGCCTCGTTAGTGGTGTATACTCCTCATGACGTGAGGAGTATATTACAACAAAAAGCAGATAAGTGGCTCACGAATGCTAGATTGTTGAAATATGAAGCCATACTAATACACTCACATGATTTAGAACTACGAACAACCACTGCATTGAATCCAGCTCAATTCCTGTACGGGAAGCATCAGAGGGACCAACCCACGAGTGTGCGGAAATTGTGGAATTGCAGACAAAAATCAGAACAGACTTGGAGGAGGAGGAACTTGAGGGGGGGAAAAATGGTTTGTGGATGGGTCAGCAAGAGTAATAGAAGGAAAGAGAAAGTCAAAGTATGCAATCATAGATGGGAAAACAGGGGAAGTAATTGAATCAAGACCCCTCAGTGCAAGCTGGTCTGCTCAAGCATGTGAATTATATGCGGTTTTTCGGGCATTAAAAAGATTAAAAGGCAAAAGGGGGACAATCTTCACAGATTCAAAATATGCCTTTGGGGTGGTCCACACTTTTGGGAAAATTTGAGAGGAAAGGGGGTTAATAAACACTCGAAGACGAGGATTAATTCATGGGGAATTAATAAAGCAAATCTTAGAAGCTATCCGAGAGCCAGAGGCAATCTCAGTAGTACATGTAAAAGGACACCAAACAGGAATACAATTTCGGATCTGGGGAAACAATTTGGCTGATAAGGAAGCCAAAAGTGCTGCACTAATGACAGTAAGTACCCCAGAAGTTGGGGGGAACAGTACTTGGGAATATCCCCCTCGTCCCTCTCCAAAAGAGGTTGAGGAATACAAGAAGATAGGAGGGACATTAGAAGATAGTAAGTAGAAGTTACCAGATGGGAGGGAATTAGTATCAAAGGACTACACCAGAAAAATTCTGAAGAGATTGCATATGCAAACTCATTAGAGATCCCAGGCTCTGGCAGAACAGTTTCTGAGATTCTTTAGATGTAAAGGGATTTATAAGCTGGCTAAACAAGAGGTGCAAGGGTGCTTAACATGCAAGAGAGTTAACAAAGCCAGGACACGACAGGTAATCTGGGGTAGTCAGGTAATCTGGGGTAGTCGCCCTATAGCCTATCGTCCCTTTGAAAGAATTCAAGTAGATTTCACTGAATTACCAAAAGTTAGGAAGTATAAGTTTTTACTAGTATTAGTAGATAAATTAACTCATTGGGTAGAAGCTTACCCAAGCTCTAGGGCCACCACCCAGGCAGTATCTAAATTCCTTCTGGAAGAACTCATCCCTCGATATGGTGTAATCAATCATATAGACTCGGACCAAGGAACACACTTCACCTCAAAAATCATTAAACAATTAGCGGAGGCTCTGGGAATTCGGTGGGAATACCATACCCCATGGCATCCTCAGAGTTCTGGACAAGTTGAAAGGATGAATCAGACGTTGAAGGCCCAGTTATCAAAATTAATGATAGAAACTAAAATGTCCTGGCCAAAATGCCTCCCCTTAGCATTATTAAATATCAGGACTATGCCTCATTCTGAGACAGGGTTATCTCCTTTAGAAATGTTATACGGTATGCCCTATGATCATGGGATGCCCGTGGGACACCCAAAAATAGAAGATGGATAAATACAACCATATCTAATAACCATAAGTAAAAATTTACAGGATCTTCGAAAGCAGGGAATTGTTACACAAAATGTTCCTCTAGGGTTTGCCATACACAAAATCCAACCTGGGGATCACGTTCTCATAAAAACCTGGAAAGAGGTTTCTCTCTCCCCTCACTGGGAGGGTCCTTTTCTTGTCCTTTTGACCACGGACACAGCAGTCCGGACAGCAGAAAAGGGCTGGACACACGCCTCCAGAGCGAAAAAGATCGAGACAAGAGAAGAGACACCCGAGTGGAAAGTGACCTCCCACCCTGGAAGCCTCAAGCTAAAATTGCGTCAGACAAGTAAATGAGCACCTTAGATCAGATAAGGTGTTCAGTTCCTGGGGCAGGTGTTTTCCTTTTGTTCATTTCAGGTGCCAAATTTGTTGTAAGGTTTGAGTCACACATTGTATATGGGGAATCAGGCCTAAAGGTCTCTGTACTAAGTGCCTTGAGGAAGAGTTGTCTCTGACTGACCGAATTCTAATACTTGCCACCAAATTGAATATTATTGAACCGGAGTCGATCGAGTGGTTTTCGCTTGTACCAACACAGGACTGGGGGAAAACTAAATTGCAGGAGGGTAATTTTGGAAATTGAGTGCCAGAGAGCAAATAAAGTATCTTGTTGGACAGATACAGTAAAAATTATCAAGGTGGGATGCCTTTAAGCGACGGTATGCAGTTTGGACTTCACATTGGCCCCCTGAAGAATACTTCTGCTGCCAAGAAGATGGTTTCCCTCGCCGCCAGCAGCAACCTGGTGGGCGTAGGCAGAGGCAGAGAAGTACACCTGTGGGGAGTCCTGGTGAGCCTGAGCCTAGTCATGTATCCTCTGACTAATGCATACCCAGAGAATGGCCTGAGCCCTGCAATACAAAGCCATAATGAGTGTGGGGAGTGCACACTAATTAGTACCCCTGCTCACCCTGTCCTAGCTAATTGCACCCCTGTGGGGAAAGAGGAGCAATGCACTCTTAACGGCACTCAGTATATAAGGTGTAAAATGGGGGAGAAAATCGTATGCTATGATCCCCTGGCAAGAAACAGAAGCAGGCAATCAGAGACATTTGCTCATAACATTCACAAAAGAAGTGCAAGCCAGACACCTCTTCCCACATGTGAACAATGCAATCGTACAGTTTGGATAGGGGGAAAAAGAAAATCGGTATTTGTGGCTTATTTTCAGGTGAATCAATTATGTTATGAAAATACTCAACTAGGGATGTGTGTCATGGAAGGGAGAACCTACTGGGTGGGCAAAAATCTAAGGTATGAAAGCGGACTCATCTCAGACACTGAACCTGTCATCATAGACCTTCTCGAGGAAGATGATGCCCGAATCTGTGCCCAGTTTGATAACACTTTCTGTTTTTCTAGAGATAGGGAAGGCATGGAGCAAAATAAAACAGATAGCCATAGAAATAAAGAAACAGGAATCAGAGATGAGAATAAAGAGAATGGAGCAGGAAAAGTTGAGGACCCTAAGTGAACAATATGATTTATTGGAGAGACAGTATGATAATTGGGGCTTACCTGGCTCAGACAAGAATTTGTTTATCAATTTAATGCAAGAGATTGCAACTGAATTAGGATTGACCAACTGCTGGATTTGCGGGGGACTCAAATCAGCAGAAAAATGGCCCTGGAAAGGTGAGAGCTTAACTCCAGAGCAACTCCTAAGGGGGGATAAAACCCAAATTGTAAAGACACTTCAAAGACCTGAGGGCTGGATCTTAGATAAAAGAGTGATTGGATCAATTTGTATCAGTCGGGAGGGAAGAGAATATACTGAGGTAGTGGGATACACCCTGTGTGTCTCCACCTTAACCGTAAATTCAGATAACAAAAGTAAAATTTGGCAGCCAGAGTCCCCTACTGGGTACTGGAGCCTAGAAAAGAAAGGCAATTGTGAGTGGAGTGACAAGGTTGGACTTTGCTGGAATAAAGGCTCTGGAGCTAACCCTTACCAGTCACTAGGAGAATTAAGTACTTACTGGGTTGAACCAGGAAGTACAAAAAGTACATGGAAAGCTCCTGATGGGATATACTGGGTATGTGGAAAGAAAGCATATAGTGAATTACCACAAAAATGGAAGGGGTCATGCACTCTAGGGATTATTCAGCCGGTCTTCTTTACTTTACCAAGGTCTGACAGTACTTTCCTGGGGGCACCTCTCTATGAGACACTGAATAGAGAAAAAAGGGAATTAAGGAAGAAGCTCCCTGATGTGGGTGGCAGCCAAGTTTGGGGAGAGGAAGAGTGGCCAGCTGAAAGAATAATAGAATACTATGGTCCTGCAACTTGGGCACAAGATGGAAGTTAGGGGTACCGGACTCCAGTGTACCTGTTGAATAGGTTGATAAGGCTGCAGGCCGTGGTAGAGATTGTGTCAAATCACACCTCGAATGCTCTCGAATTGTTGGCTAAACAGCACTCCCAGATGCGAGCTTTTGTATACCAGAATAGAATAGCATTAGACTATTTGTTAGCAGAAGAAGGGGGAGTCTGTGGGAAATTTAATGAATCTGAATGCTGTGTCGAAATTGATGATTACGGAGAAACTATAAAGGGTCTTGCAGCAGAAATAAAGAGGGTAGCACACGTTCCAGTCCAAAAATGGAATTCCATTCTCCAGGCATCTTGGTGGGACCAGTTACTATCAGGAACTTGGTGGAAAAAGGTAGTGTTCTTTATTGTGTGTTCATTGGCAAGAATCATATTCATATCATGTTTAATACCTTGTTTTATTAGACTAATACACTCGGTGGTACAGGGCATGCAAACTGTAGCTATGCCCATGGATCCTGAACTCGCATTAAGAAGGGTAAATGGTAGAGCCTCCAAAATAATAAAATTAGGGAGAAGAGAGATAAACACCAGGGCAATGGAAGCGCTGACAAAATTTGAAGAAAAGATAGAGAGAAATCAGCTCCCCTATATAGATTATCAAAAAGAGTCAGTAGAAGAATGGGATGGCAGTGAAGAAAGAATCTGAAGAGAATTAAAATGGGGAACACGAATTAATGTGTTTATATAGAAGAGGAGGGATTGTGATATATATATATATCTCATATTGTAATTCGTGTTGTAATTTGTGTTTTATATAAAATAAGTCTGCAAAATAAAAAAATAAAAAAAAAAAAATAAACGAGCCACAAAATAAAGGCAGTGATTGCCTCAGAGCTAGGTAAATTAACATATCTACAGGTCGGACTGTTACCGATAAGCATCTATCTCCTGGGGAAACCTGGAAACTCAAGGAGGTGAAGCCTTTCCCGAAAATCCCATCACTCCCCCCCCAGGACTGCATTCCCCGACTCTGGATGAAGTCCACCACCTAAAGGCAATACACAACGGACACAAAATCTCGTCAAGGAGCAGGAAGGACTTTGTCTTATGTGGACACCAGAGCTGAATTTGAAAGAAACAAAGGACTGTCTTGCTTCAGGCTATGAAAAACAGTATAAAAAGGGGTTCAACCAAAACGGTGGTGTGAACACCAGGGGACCCAGTGCAACAGAGGCTGGGTAACATCATGTGTTCACCCAACTCCGACCCCGGGCTCGGTGTTGTACTTTCTGGTTGTGGCTTTGCAGGACCGTATTTTTGGTCGCGAAAATAAAATTTGCCAATTTAACATTTTTCGGTTTGATTCGTTTATTATCTATAACACATGGGTGCCCACCTTGCCCGGGAGGTGGCCACGAATGGGGGGTTCCATGTGGGGCTGCCCAGAGCTCCCTGTCCCAGTGCTCCCAGTCCACCCAGGGGCTCCCTATTCCCTCCCCCAGTCCCAGGGGGCACAGGACCCTTGTCCCTCTTCTTGGACAAAAAATGCAGTTTTTTAATTAAACCAGGAGAAAAGGGTTTTGTTTGTTCAGTTCTGCCTGCTCAGCTACAGATGGAGGAAGGGCCTGGTCAGATTGATGAGCAGATTCTTGTGGGATTTGCAGCAGTTCTGGGGCTCTCTCAGTGCCCTGGGGACAGGGACCAAATGATCAATTGCTGCATTTCTGGACTGGTTCCCTCACAGCTGCCCCTGCAGGGGGGATTCCAGCCAGCCCTGCTCTGAAAACCATCAAAGGCCCTTGCAGAGCCACTGCTTGGGCTCACACTGGCTTTTGTGCTTCTTGCAGGGCTGAGCAAACCACAGCCAGCCCTTTTTCCCCCACAGAATTCTCACCTTTGCAGCAGCTCGAAAGCTGTGAGAATCAAAGCCAAGGGGGTGGGGGGAGCCTCAGGTCCTGGCTGCCAGCTGGGGCTGGCCAGAGCAGGGCTGGCCAATGCCCATCCCTGTGCAGTGGCCAAGGGGAGAAGCTGCACAAGAACTTCCCAGCAGCCAGAAAAACTTCTTGTGGGCAGAGATGGGGGCACATGACTCCCAGAATATGTCCAGTGCTTCCACAGTACCCAAAATACCCAAGAGAGGCAAGAGAGCCGTGTCTGTTTGCACAAGGATGGCTTAGTGTCAGGGCTGAACGTCAGGAACCTCAGCCCTAATTACAACAGCTCATTAAGGGTCTGCTGCTCCCTCTCCTCCTCCTCCCCCTGTGGCTGCTGTGTCGGGACCAGCAGTGGCCCAGGAAGAGCAGCAGCTCCAAAGGTGCTGTGGAGCCCCTGAGGAGCCCTGGCAGTGTCAGCAAGGAGCACCTGCTTTCCTCAACATGCCAGGGGAATTCAACATTGCCAGAGCTGCTGTGCCAGGGCTGAAGGAGGAAAAGGCAGTGAGGGGCTGAGGGTTTTCAGGAATTGTGGTGGAAAGGCACGAGAGGTGCTGCTGTGGGCCTGAGACCTGCCTGGGGTTGGGTGCTGCCTTCCTTGCGTTGGGCATCAGGGAGAGAGGTGGCGGGTGTTGCGCAGGGTGTGTGCCTGGGCCGGGACACTGCTGCGCTGGCAGCGGGCACCAGGATCCAAGCTGCTGCCTTCGTCTCTCCTGCCCGGGCGCTGCCGCTGGTGGTGCCGGGACCGATTGGTGCGAAGCGTGAGTTTGCAAAAGGAGCGATTTGGGCTCGTCCCTCCCGGCCGAGGCCGCCATGGCCCCTGAGGGGTTGGAGCTGGCACCGGGCGCCCCTGCTGGGCGGGAGTGCTCCCTGCAGCGCCCCTGCTGGGCGGGAGTGCTCCCTGCAGCGCCCCTGCTGGGCGCTGGGCGGGGCTCCCTGCAGCGCCCCTGCTGGCTGTGGCTAGGACTGCACCAAAGGCAAACAAACGGCCCTGAGCGGGTTGGAAATTTCTGGTTTTGTGTTGCTGTTTGTTCTGTTCTGTTTTATAAATTTCCTAGCAATTAACTATTTTTCCTTTTCTTACATTTTTGCCTGGAAACCCCATAATGTTAACAGTCATAACATTTTAAGGGACAGGTCCTCTTTCCATTCCAGGTAGGTTCCTGCTTTCCATGGCAGACATTTCTCTTTTAAACCAAGACAGATTCAAACTCTTTGGTTCCAGCGTGGATGGGACAGACGCTCCGAGAGAAGACAGGGTCACACACTTGGCCACCTCATGCTCTGCATTTTAGATCACTGTCCCCAGTGTGCCATGGCTGACAGACTGACTGACACACAGGGCCTTGCGTCACGAAAAGCAACTCATGGCCCAGCCCTGCCACACACAGGTGTTCCAAAATGTCTCGAGACATCAAACTGTTCCTGTCCCTGACACCCCATCCTGTGCCATGGGCTGATCCCCACTGCCCTGGAAAAGTGGGAGGCTGCAGAACCACTCCTGGGCCTTTCTGATATCATCACATGGAGAACCCGGCACAGAAGAGTTTTGAGGCAGGGCAGAAGGGAATCCAGTGCGCCGGCTTGTAGTGGCAGCCCAAAAATGGAGAATCCCATTCCTAAAGCCCAACAGAGCTGAACAAAGAAACACCATCTCTGCCAGTTGAACCAAAAAGCTGCATTTTGGTACCACTGAGAGGGAATCTAGTCCTCTGTTCCCCTGGCACTGGGAGGAGTGATGAGGGGCCGTGGGTGTACTGGGAGTGCTGAGAGGGGCATTGCAGAGGCACTGGGAGTACAGGGGCACTGGCAGAGAGAATGGGAACCACCTGAATCTACTGGGAGCAATGCAGAGGCACTGGGAGGAGAAATAGGGAGCCTTTGGGGGTACTGGGAGCAGAGTGGGGAGGGAATGGGGAAGTGTCTGAGGGCTCTGGGAGCACTTGGATGTGGAATGGGGAGGCACTGGTGGTAGTGAGAGGGGGGTGGGGAAGCCCTTGGGCGTTCAGGGGGCATCAGGAGCTCTGGCTGTCCTGTGCAGACTGACACGTGACCCACCTACCCGTGAATGTTCGTCACCCAAAGGAGCAGTGGGGGGAAACACGTGTGTGGCTGCCCACAGGTGGGGTACTCCAGTGCCTTCAATGCCCACGCTGCTCCCAGTGCCCCCAGAGTCTCTCAGTAATCAGCCATGCCCCGAGTTTCACAGCACATTCCCGTAGATGTCCCCGCATTCCCATGGGTTGGTGGCACCTCCACATATGCCACCTGGGGATCCTGGAGTGTGGTGGCACGGGGGGATGCTGTGAGAGGCACTGGCTGTGGCATCTGGGCAGGGGGGACACTCATGGGTGACATGTCCCTCTGTGTGTGTCCCAGCCCAGACTCACCCCCCGAATGCTTGGTGCTCACGACGTGGGTGTACAGCACCTCCCCCTCCTCTGGGGGGGCTGGGGGCTCTGGGGAGGCCCTGAGTGAATAAAGGGGATGTGTGGGAGGGAATGGGAGGGCTTGGGGGTTGGGGTCAAAGGCCAGAGTGTGGTTTGAGCCCTCCACTCACCTTTCCTGCTGCTTCCTGGCAGCTGCAAAGGAAAGAGGGGAGGGATAACTGTGAGATCCTTGGTACCCTGACCCCTCTCAGGAATCCTCAAACCCCAGTGCACCCTCAATTTCCCCCGGCAACCCTGAGCTTCCTTGGTGCCTCCCAGAACCCCTGAACCACCCCAGTGCTATTGACCCCCTGAGCCTCCAGAACCTCAAGGATGGCAGAGAGAGGGACCCTCCAAATTCCTCTAGGATCACTGAAAGAATCCCCCAAATCCTTGCAAGGCCCTCCAACACCACCCCAAAACATTATGGACCCTGCGCAAGGGTCCTGAGTGCTGAGCGCAGCCCATGTCAGGGGCTGTGGATTCCATAACCCCCATATTCAGATGGTCCCCTAGCTCGCCCGGGGCCTCCATTGTCCCCATTGTCACCCAACCCAGTTGTTCCACCGGTGCCAGCCCACAGCTCCAGCCACGAGAAGGACCAGGAAGAGGAGGGACCTGCCAAGGCCTGCGGCCACTGCTGGGGACAGCAGGGACACATCAGGGTCACCTGTCACTGCAGGGCTCCTGCAATCCCAGTGACCCCGTGTGACCCCACCTGTGATCCAGTGGTGTCCAGTGGTTCCCTGTGGTGTCACCTCCAGGGCCAGCTCTGGGCTGAGGGCCCGGAACACGCGGTGCCCATCCTGTCCCAGCTGGTTGGTGGCCACGCACTGGTAGGTGCCCGAATGTCCCACATGGATGGCCCCAAGCTCCAGGAGGGGACCCCGGGCCACCTCGGTCCCGTTGTGCAGCCAGGTGAAGGTGACAGGGGCTGAGCCCACCTGCACCGAGCAGCGCAGGGTCACGGGGTCACCTGGGCGCACCTGGAGTGCCGGGGGACCGGGGGTGATGGTGGCATTGGCCACGGGCACTGCAGGGACACTGACAGGGCTGAGGCCAAGGGCAGGGGTTGGCACCCGGTGTGGGGGGATGAAGGAGTCTGCATGGTGGCACCTGGAGACGGAGGGGCTCCTTCACCCAGGACAGTGACCCCAGTGTCCTGGGGGTCATCGTTGGTGTGGGATGAGGGCATGTGATGGGTGAGGAGTGGGGGATCAGGGTGGGATGAAGGTGAGGTGAGGGTGTGTAACGATCCGCTCAACCTGAGCAAGAGTCGTGATGGTTCGTTCGACCCCAGAGTGCAAGAGACAAAAGCAAGAGACTCAAGTTTTATTCAGCCGAAAGCAGCAATGCAACTTGCTGCCTCTAAACAATTGAGTTTTGTGATAGAAGAGAGAGAGAGACAGAAAGAGAGAGACAGAGAGGTAAAGAAAAAAAGTAAAAGAAGAGAGAGAGAGAAAGAGGGAGAGGATGGGGATGTAGCTACCAACAGAAGGGGTGCATCCTCGTGGTCATCCAGCAATAAATGCATCTTCGATCCGTTGGGGAGAAAGGGATCTCAAAGTCTCTTTAAGGAAGTCACTTTTTATAGTCCTTTTCCAAAGCGAGTGGCCTCTGGCCAAAAGGTGGGAAGATTTATGGACCATTGTATGGGGAGATCATTGCTCCAAGAAACAGGTGCTGAAACAGGGCGCTATAACCAGTACCCTGCCTGACAGCAGCATACTGCAGCAAGCACCAGGCACACCTACAAACTGTCCCTTGGCAAGCATCCACCTTGGCCAGGCCAGAACTCAGGTCCGGAACGAGTGGTGTGGTCCTGGGCTCTCAGTCTCTGATGATGGTTGTGAGGCAGATCAGAGAAACTTCGGAACAACTTTTACACCACCCTGTGACTCACAATCATCGTCAAGAGCACTCCTTTGTGGTGTTGTTGTGAAGTCTTCAGGACTCATCCAACTTAGTAGCATATCCCAAAAAACAGAAACAGAAAGGTGGACAGAATAGAAGGGAAGGAAAAGGGAGAAAAAGACAAAAACAAATAATCAATTTAATAATCAATTTTCAATTTCAATTTCTGATTGCAAAAGATAATCAATGTTAATCAATTTTCAGTTTCAATTTCTGATTACAAAAGATCTTTTTTTTTTTTTTTTTTTGGTTAGGCAATTTGAATCAACATTTTTAAAAAATGCAACATAATTAAAATAAACAATTTTAATGAATAAGACAACTATGAATCAATTT
Source organism: Muscicapa striata striata (assembly GCA_030060385.1). Taxonomy (NCBI): domain Eukaryota; kingdom Metazoa; phylum Chordata; class Aves; order Passeriformes; family Muscicapidae; genus Muscicapa; species Muscicapa striata. Next base: position 119,067 of record JAREIS010000540.1, on the reverse strand, counting down.
TGATCAATATTCATAATGCAACAAAACAAAGATAAACAATTTTAATCCAAAACACGTTGTATATTATTTTAAATCATACATTTAGCCTTGTGTCAATAATGTTAGGGATGGAAACAGTGACTGATTTGTGTACATCATGTAGAGGATTGCTGATCTGCAGAAGGTGATGAGAGGTAAAAATCATATCCTGCAATTTTAGTAAAGTTACAGCCACAAAGATTTAAATTATTTTTACTATTAACTACCAAATCTTCTAGGAAAACACTATAACAAGCAGTTCTTGAGCATGCACACCCATTGCCCATATAAACCAGTACTGTTTCAGGAATCTCGTTTGAATGAATTTCAAAGTTACAGACATTCTTTTCTGTGTCTAAGCAAATATCTTGAGCTCTAATTGCATTACTTCCATAGATAAACCCTTGTTGTTCCCAGACAATGCAAGTTCCCAAATTAATGGTTTGTTATTTCTCACCAATTCAACAGGCCCATTCTCTATGCTCAAAAGGATAGAGAACAGCTCCGTCATGATTCAGCCCTAATGCAATGATAGGGAATATTGAATGTACTCAAGCATTACATATGGTCAGTACAAAGGCTGTGGCTGTGTTTGTGCTGGGGTCGTAGGTAAAATTTACCAAATTCCACCAGGATTGGAATTTTTTTTCAAAATCAGTGGCACTATCCCAGATTATTCTCCAAATTTCAGTAGGAAAAGTGCCTTCCTCACCTTCTCTTATAATTGAGGCAGCAACTGACTGCAACCACAACTGAGCCTGGATACAGCAGAGAGCTAAAGAAATGTTAACCAATTTATTCATTAATACTACTAAATCAATGCTATTCAAAATTCTCAATCCCATTCCCACAACATCGGTTATGTCTCTTGTCATTCTATTCTCAAAAGGATCCCACTTTCACAACCAGGTTGTCCAGCCCTCAAAAAAGGTTTGCAGAAAAGGCGAACAAGCTGGCTGAACTCCTGAGACATCAAAAATTTTTCAGACTCAGTATAACCAGTGGTTGGGTAGTAGGTGTTACAACATTAACATCAAGTTCCCCTCAATATTTTGCATTGTTTTTACCACACATGATTTCATGGGAAAATTGTACAACAGTTCAATTTTGATTTTGAATCTCACAAAATAGAACACGACCGAGAGGTCCGTGCAATAACTGCATACAGGTTCAATGAGGGATTCAGAGAATAATCTTCACATCTCACGGCGTAATTCTGTGAAAAGTAAACACAACTGAATCTGCCACAAAGAGGCAGGAGGTTAAAATGATGGAACTATGCAGCATGTAACACGGACTGGAATTCTGTTGACTTCTCAATCATTTTGTTGCCAAAAAGGAAGCCACTCTGTACCTCCTTTAAACACAGGATGAGAGTCAGTGTAGTTGCAAACAAAGGAGGCACTCCGCACTTCAAGCTTGAAAACCCTCCAAACAACCATCAGCTCCCCAACCCAAGAGCCACCCCGTCCTCCAGCAATAATTTGTTCAGCAGAAGCATTAGTGAACGAAGAATTAGTGAATGAAGATTGTTTGGGGGAGAAAGCAGAGGCTACTTTAATTACCGAGGCAGGTTTGTCATGGCTGCTACCCAAGCTCTCAGTTTCTGTTTGTCCTGGTTTAGGACAAATTAGGGGAAAACCTCCGGAAGGACCCCCCAGAAAACAAATCCCCATGACTCCTCCTCCCCCACCACCGGGTTCGGGAAGAATTCCCTCAGAGGAAAAGTGGAAAAAACCTGTTTATTTAGCAAACAAAAACACTCCCCAACACAAGAAAAAACAGCCCCAGATGACAAAAAAACTCTTTCACCAGTCTGAGAGGATGAACAAACTCAGAAAGTCTCCAGCGCTGGGGAGGGCTGATGCATATCACGAAAATGCAGACTCCCGGTGTTCCTTGGTGTTTCCCAGGTCCCGGTCCAGAACAGGTTCGGATGGTATTCAGGAAAAGGGAAGAAGGAAAGAAAAGAAAACAGTCCAGAGAAAGAAATTGGACTGCCTAGCTAAACTAACTAATAAGAAAAAACAAAAGCAAAAGCAAGCAAGCAAAAGCTAAGCAAAGCCAGTGAGCCAAGCTAGCAAGCAAAGCAAAAGCAAAGCAAAAGCAAAGCAAAAGCAAAGCAAAAGCAAAGCCAGCGAGCCTCCATAAGCCCAGACGATGGGGAAGGGGTGCCGGCTAACTAGACAAAACAAACCTTCCCTTTCAGAGTCAATTCTGAAAGCACCGAACATAATTCCAGGCATGACCAGAACACACGACTGGGGATACAAAGCACCATAACGTCACCCCAGGACATTCCACCCCTTATCTCCATATCGTGAACATACTACTAAATACCATATAAAAACTTCATTAAGGAAAAACTTCCACCTCACTTGCTCAAACCCTCGACACGCTTTTCCTTCCATCTCACTTGCTCAGACCTTCAACACTTGCGCATTTGTTGGGGGTTGGGTTTTTGTTTCTTTACTGTGTGAGTTTGGAGAATTTTTCCCTTTGTGCTGCTAACAAAGCCTGCCGGCTGCGCCCAGGTTCTTGTGATGGCCCTGGACGGGGCGGGTAGCTGAGACCGGGGCTGCTCGGAGGAACACGAGGGCTTCCGGGCGAGGCTACCCAGAGGAGAGTGCGGGCTTCTGGAGGGGCACTTGTGTTTCCGGCGAGCTGGGAGAAAGGGGACCCCCCCCGTCTGCACCGCACGTGGCCAGGAGGCAGAGAGCCGGACCCCCGTGCGATCAACTGCTCTGCATCTGTCCTGCTACTTCTGAGGACACCGCTGACCACCAGAAACCAAACGCCTCCTACCTCTGGGAATACAACTGGCCTCTGGACACAACAGTGAGCGAGGAGCTGCTCCCACTGAGCCCAGCCCGGCCGCGGCTGCTTCGCCCCCATCTCCCTCGCTCCCGCCGGCGCTTGAAGCTGTGCCGGCCCTGCCACGTGTCACAGCCCCGGGAACAGACACAGACTGTGTCCGCAGCTAAAGAAAGGATTGGAACTGGGTTATTTTCTTCTGGTTTTGTCAGTAATTTTAATAACTGCTGTTGTTTTCTACCTGTGCGGTTAGATACAGTAGTAAAGAGCTGTTACTTCTACCCCTTATCTCTGCCTTGAGTCCTTGATTTAAAACAATCATAACACTTAGAGGGGGTGAAATTAATTTCTCTATTTCAAAGGGGAAGTTCTGCTTTTTATTGGCAGAACCCTGTCCTAGAAACCAGGAAAGCATTTCCTTCTGTCTCATGTCTGTGTGATCTAATGTACAGACAATGGTGGTAACATTCAGCAAACAATTATATTTGCATGTAAGTCTCACCCCACAATCACATCTCCCTGAGGTACACATCTCTCTGCATTATCCATCATGTATAACCTGGTCCTTGAGCAAAAACAGTCCCACAAATGGGTTTGCCTGTACTCGAGGCAGAATTGATCCACACTGTCTTCCCTAACAAACCTCTGAAATGGGCCACTGGGACTTTGTCTTCATCTACTATATTAAGGGACTCAGACTGGGCAGGACCTGCTCAGTTGGTGGAACCTCGGGTGTTATCTAACCAGGTGGCTTTTGCTAAATGTTGCTCCCAGTTTTTGAAAGACCACCCACCCAATGATTTCAAGGTGGTTTTTAGCAATCCATTGTACCTCTCCACTTTACCTGCAGCTGGTGCATGGTAGGGGATGTGGTGCATCCACTCAATGCCATGTTCCCTAGCCCAGGTGTTAATAAGGTTATTCTTGAAATGAATCCCATTGTCTGACTCAGTCCTCTCAGGAGTACCATGCCTCCAAAGGATCTGCTTTTCAAGGCCCAGGATGGTGTTGTGGGCTGTAGCATGGGGGACAGGGTAGGTTTCCAACCACCCGGTGGTGGCTTCCACCATGGTCAGCACATAATGTTTGCCCTGGCAGGTCTGAGGCAGTGTGATTTAATCAATCTGCCAGGCCTCCCCGTACTTGTACTTGGACCATCGCCCCCCCATACCAGAGGGGCTTCCCCTGCTTTTCCTGCTTGATGGCAGCACACATCTCACAGTCATGGATAACCTGGGAAATACTGTCCATGGTTAGATCCACCAATCGGTCTCATGCCCACTTATAGGTGGCATCTCTACCGTGGTGGCCTGAGGCATCATGGGCCCATCGTGCTAGGAACGACTCTCCCTTGTGTTCCCAATCAAGGTCTATCTTTGACACCCCTATCTTTGCAGCCTGATCTACTTGCTGGTTATTTCGCTGTTCTTCATTAGCTCTACTTCTGGGGACATGGGCATGTACATGGCGAACCTTCACAGGTAGTTTCTCTAACCGGGTAGGGATGTCTTTCCACTCTTCAGCAGCCCAAACTGGTTTTCCTCTATGCTGCCAGTTCGCCTCTTTCCATCTCTTCAGCCATCCCCACAGAGCATTGACTACCATCCATGAATCAGTGTAAAGATAAAGCTTTGGCCACTTCTCTCTTTCTGCAATGTCTAGAGCCAGTTGAATGGTTTTGAGTTCAGCAAATTGACTTGATCCACCCTCTCTTTCAGTGGCCTCTGCAACCTGTCGTGTAGGGCTCCATACGGCTGCTTTCCATCTCCAATTCATCCCTACGATGCAACAGGAACCATCGGTGAACAGAGCATAGTGTGTTTCCTCTGCTGGCAGCTGGTTGTATGGCGGGGCTTCTTCAGCCCATGTCACTGGTTATTGTTCCTCATCTATGACATCAAAATCTTCACCTTCGGGCCAGTTTGTAATTATTTCCAAAATCCCACGGCGATTCAGTTTTCCAATCCAGGCACACTTTGTGATGAGGGCAATCCACTTGCTCCATGTAGCACTGGTGGCATGGTGGGTGGAGGGAACCTTTCCTCCAAACATCCACCCTAGCACTGGTAGTCGGGGTGCCAGGAGGAGTTGTGCTTCTGTACCAATCACCTCTGAAGCGGCTTGGACTCCTTCATAGGCGGCCAAGATTTTCTTCTCCGTTGGGGTGTAGTTAGCTTCTGACCCTCTGTAGGTACGACTCCAGAATCCCAGTGGTCGGCCTCGGGTCTCACCAGGCACCTTCTGCCAAAGGCTCCAGGACAGACCATGGTTCCCAGCTGCAGAGTAGAGCACGTTCTTCACATCTGGTCCCGTTCTGACTGGGCCAAAGGCTACGGCATGAGCAATTTCCTGCTTTATCTGGGAAAAAGCTTGTTGCTGCTCAGGGCCCCAGTGGAAGTCGTTCTTCTTGAGGGTAACCAGGTAAAGAGGGCTCACAATCTGACTGTATTCAGGAATGTGCATCCTCCAGAAACCTAGAGCACCTAAGAAAGCTTGTGTCTCCTTTTTGTTGGTTGGTGGGGACATAGCTATGATTTTGTTAATGACATCAGTAGGAACCGTCCATCTTGCCACTTCACTCCCAGGAATTGGATCTGCTGAGCAGGTCCCTTAACTTTACTCTTCTTAATAGTGAAGCCAGCTTCCAGGAGGATTTGGATAATTTCTCTGCTTTCTCAAACACTTCTGCTGCTGTGTTCCCCCACACAATGATATCATCAATATATTGTAAATGTTCTGGAGCCTCACCCTTTTCTAGTGTCGTCTGGATCAGTCCATGACAGATGATAGGACTGTGCTTCCACCCCCGGGGCAGTCAGTTCCAAGTATACTCCACGTAAAGGCAAACTGAGGCCTGCATTCTGCTGCCAGAGGAATGGAAAAAAATGCATTGGCAATATCGATAGTGGTGTACCACTTTGCTGCCTTGGACTCCAACTCGTACAGCAGCTCCAGCATGTCCGGCATGGCAGCACTCAGCGGTGGAGTCACTTCATTCAATGCACGATAGTCCACAGTCAATCTCCATTCCCCTTCAGATTTACGCACAGGCCAGATGGGGCTGGTGAAGGGTGAGTGGTTTTGCTGACCACCCCTTGGCTCTCCAGCTCTCGGATCATCTTATGGATGGGAACCACAGCATCTCAAGTTGTTCTATATTGTCGGTGATGCACTGTTGAAGTGGCAATTGCTTTTGCTCTTCTCCCTTCAGAAGTCCTACGGTAATTGGATTCTCAGACAGTCCAGGCAGGGTGTTCAATTGCCGGATGCCCTCTGTCCCCACAGCTGCTATCCCAAATGCCCACTTGAGTCCTTTTGTGTCTTTAAAATACCCCCTTTGAAGGAAATCTATTCCCAAAATAGACGGGGCCACTGGGCCAGTCACAATTGGGTATTTTTAACATTCCTTTCCAGTCAGATTCACTTCAGCTTCCACCAAGGTAAAGTCCTGTGATCCACCTGTCATGCCAGCAATGGAGAGAGATTCTGCCCCCATGTATCTTCATGGGACTAATGTACATTGTGCACCAATATCAACCAAAGCTTTATACTTTTGTGGTTTCAATGTGCCAGGCCAATGAATCCACACAGTCCAGAAAACACAATTTTCTCTCGCCTCGCCCTGGCTAGAAGCAGGGCCCCTCTAAGCCTATTTATCCTTCTTTCTTGGGCACATGTCTTAGAGGTTACTTCAAGAGAATTGGACATGTCATCATCATCATCATACTTGGCACTTTGGCTACGGGCAACTGGAGCTACTTTTTTTTGGTGGAACTTCCTCTTTGAGTCTTTCCTTCCTTCATTTTGTGCACCCGTTGTGCCAGAGCAGCCATAGATTTTCCGTCCCATCCCCTCATGTTTTCTCCACAATCATGCAGGAAGAACCACAACGCAGCTCGTGGGGTGTACCTTCTCTCCCCATCAGGGGAACATCTGCGTTGGATACCAGGGCCTCTAATTTGTACAGCCGAGATTTGGAGGAGGTCCTCCTTAATCTCCTCCCTGAGTCTCTTATGATTCTCCTCTATCTTGTCTTCTAATTTCTGCAAACGTGTTTCCACAGCTGCGATTGTGGCATGTGTTGGGCCATGTACAGCCTCTGCATATGCTCGGAGCTTCTTCACCATATCGAGCACAGTCTCATGTATCTCATCCCGCTTCATTATTGCTAAAGGAGAAGCCTATTCAGGTGGCCCAAGTTGCACAAGTTTTCTCCACATCACAGGTGTACATGGTACCAAGTCCAGATTCCTAGTTGTTAGATCATCTGAGAAGATAATCTCTGCCACTGCCCTTTCTCTCAGGCGTTGGATCCCTTGTTCTATAGTCTTCCACTGTGTCTGCTGCATATAAAGATTGTCTGCGCACAGGTATCTTTGTGCTACACTGTCTAGGACCCGTGCCCAGAGGCTGTGAGGGTTAGCCCCCCTCATAATTCCTTGGTCGATGACAGGATCATGAGACAGAGACCCAAATGCCTTGCTTCAGTGCCATCCAGAACTGTAACCTCGCCTGCAGCATCCCATAGATGGACCAACCAACTGATTATAGACTCATCAGGTCGTCGAGTGTAATCCTTTCTTAGACCACGGAAAATCCTTTAGGGAAAAGGACTCAATATTGGTTTCTGATTTCACACCAGTTGCTTTGACTCCTGGTTTTATGTCAGGAGGCCCTGAGGGTCCTTCTCCTGCATCATCATCATCATCATCATATCATCATCATCATCATCATCATCATCCACTGGTCAATTGGTCTTTTCTGTGCACTTTCCACTTCTCGTACTAGTAGCAACAGCCATTGGTTGAGGCTTACTCTCTGGTTTAGCTGCTGGTCTTGAGCCTGGGGTGTTGGCTGCAGCCTGAGTGACTGGGATAGTAGCTGATTTATCTCCCTGTTCCCTTTCCTCTGTCTGTTGCCCTACAGTACCTAGCAGGGTTCAATAAGCATATGCCAGTGCCCAGCTCACTGCAATAATCTTTTTCTCCTTAGAGTTATCATGGCATTTCTCTTTCAGGTAGTTTGCCACCTCAGCTGGGTTCTGAATTTGTTCACATGGAAAGTCCTAGACTATAGGGTCAGAAAATTCCTTTAAGATTTGGCCCATATCCTCCCATTTCCCACACCACTCAGGATTCCTCACGCTTGGCTCTACTCCTAAGTCAGGAGTCTCACCAACCCCTCTAGAAATCTCAGCTCTCATTCTAAAGAAACTGCAGACTGTATAGAGAAAGCTTACTAAATTAAATACCAGAAAGATGGTCTCTTTAACATTCAAGGGAAACTGAACATTCTCTAATAGAGATGTAAAAAATTCAGAGGAGAAGAAAGAAAACAAAGGCTGAAAAGCCTCCTCCCATGCTTGTCCTCTAACAAACTGGGTACAGAACTATAACCATGAACCATACATTCCTGGAACAGATTCCAAAATATTTATAAACCTCCTGCAAGCCATTACAACCAAGCCCAGCCCGATGGATATTCTGGTCAGTGCCCCTCTACTGCAGAAACTACATATTAGGGACAATACTGGAGCTATTTCTAGATAAGAGAATAAACCTAGGGACCACAGAGGTATTAAGACTACAAAAAACCCTAGAGACCAAAAACACATGCAGGCCTCCACCCCAAAAGACATTATGAGATCGAACAACATAGCCAGTAACTGCTCTACACCAACACAATGTAATTGGAACCAGAATATTATTAGAATAAAGTTTTTTCCACTTTCTCGAGCCCCTGACATTGGGCATCAAAAATATTTGTCCTGGTTTACGACAAATTACGGGAAAACCTCCGGAAGGAGCCCCCCAGAAAACAAACCCCCACGACTCCTCCCCCACCACTGGGTTCGGGAAGAATTTCCTCAGAGGAAAAGTGGAAAAAAACTGTTTATTTAGCAAACAAAAAACACTCCCCAACACAAGAAAAAAACAGCCCCAGATGACAAAAAAGGCTCGTTCACCAGTCTGAGAGGATGAACAAACTCAGAAAGTCTCCAGCGCTGGGGAAGGCTAATGCATGTCACAAAAATGCAGACTCCCAGTGTTCCTTGGTGTTTCCCAGGTCCCGGTCCGGAACAGGTTCAGATGGTATTCAGGAAAAGGGAAGAACGAAAGAAAAGAAATATTCCAGAGAAAGAAATTGGACTGCCTAGGTAAACTAACTAATAAGAAAAAACAAAAGCAAAAGAGAGAGTGCAAAAGCTAAGCAAAGCCAGCGAGCCAAGCTAGCAAGCAAAGCAAAAGCAAAGCAAAAGCAAAGCAAAAGCCAAAAGCAAAGCCAGCAAGCCTCCCAAAGCCCAGATGATGGGGGAGGGGCGCCGGCTAGCTAGGTAAAACAAACCTTCATTTTCAGAGTCAATTCTGAAAGCACCAAACAAAATTCCAGGCATGAACAGAACACACTATTGGGGATACAAAGCACCATAACATCACCCCAGGACACTGTTGTTGCCAGATTTTTTACAGTTCCTTCTGTTATTGAGAAGATGTTACAGTGCTGCTCAATCTGGGCATACCACTTCCTCACTGAGGATTTCTGATCCACCCCGTCAGGGGGGGATATCCCAGTAGTGTCTGTTTTTAAAACTTCACTTCCTGATAAGGTCTTTGAATTTTCTCTGAGGCAAGTTAAAAAGTTTCCAAAATTTGCAAGTTAAAAGTTTCCAAATGGGAGGTTATTTTAAGTTTCTTCTATTTCATCTCCTCCCACAAGGATATCATCAAAATATTTATAAACAGCCACATTGTCAGGTTTGAGTTTCTGGACTGGCCATACAAGGAAACTTGAAAGTGCCTTGTATAGTCATGTGTCTTGTAAGTCATGTATAACCAGTTTGATCCCTTCTTTGGCACCAGAGAGAAGAGGGTATTGTTTTACATTTACAGGAATTGCCCAGGTGATTTATAGCCAGCAGTGAATTTTATTTCATGTATAATTGGCAAGCAGGCAACTTTGTGAATGTTTTCTAGGAGTTGGTTGGCGGTGCCAACTAAAGCTAAGAGGTCTCCGCTTTCCAAGGGGTTAAGCCCTGGTGCCCAATAAGCTGCGTGCTGAGTTAGGGACCATAAGTTAAGTTTGTCACCCATTATTAAGAAAGCCCCATGTCCCCAGCACCCACTAGCTGCTTGTTCTGATAATTCAGTAGCAGTGGACAGGATTTTTGTAGTGGTTATTTGTGGGTCAAAATTCTCATCATTGATACAATTGTATTCTGTTTTAACCAGAGATCTCAAGTTAGAGTAGCAATGTTCCCCACTATTTTTTATCAGAGATAATTGTTTTTGAGGATATAATTGATTATTTTCATTCTCTTCTGTTTCTTTTGGTGAGTCAGTGTGTTTTAAAGTATTGGTGTGTTCTAGTCTTAAGGCAGCTCTTAAAGAATGATTCTCATCTCTTTAAGAATAAATCTCATCTCTCAAAGCATGATTCTCATTGCTTTCTTCATCTAATTGTTTTTGCAAAATTTCCACTAAATTTTGTAGAGAGTCAATAATTGCTCTTTCTTCACTTATTCATGTAAAGCGAGTTTCTATAGCTGCAGTAAGACAGGCCCCCAAAACTGAACAGAGAATGGTCTTATTTCTGCCCAGTTTGAATTTTGTTTCATGTTGCAAAGAATGTATCCTGTCAATCACATTTTCTAAATCAAACCAGTTGCTGTGCACCCACTCTTCCCCTCCTTGGGAGGGTCTGGTGTTATATTTAGCTAATAAAGTGAAAAAATGCAGCTTTATCTTTTATATTGTGGTTTTCAGTCATTTTGCGAGGGGGAAAGTAAAACTACTCCAGGGAGGTCAACACTTAGTTACACATACAGCTTTCACTGTGTACAAGCCCCTCTCTTGCCTGGGTGGGTGAAGAGACCACCTTGCTTGGGAGGTACCACCTTAGTTACAAAAAACCAGTTTGTTTTTTCACGATCCCAAGCAGTCAAAAAACAACAACAAAAACAACAATAACAAAAACAACAACAATACTGTTTACACTGCGATTTTCAGTTATTTGCAAGGGGGATGTAAAACCACTCCAGGGTGGTAAACACTTAGTTACACACACAGCTTTCATTGTGTACAGCCCTCCACCACCTGGGCGGATGAAGAGACTAGAGTTACACACGCACTCCTCAGCCTGCACAGTTTTCCTCCCCTTACTTTAGGGAAGGCAAGTACACATGCACACAGCAATAAAGAACAAGAACAGCACAGTTCTGCCTTTTGCACCAAGAGATCTTTTGTGAATTTCTGAAAACAGAATCCTCAAACGAGTGTGGGGATGCTTTTCACCCAGGCCTGTGAAGTTTGCAGGAAATCTGAAATGCCCCCCTTGCTTACTAGTTTGGCTCACCCCTATTGAGGTGGCCAGCTAGGAGTGGCTGAGGCAAGACATCCTTCCCCTGTTACAGACTACACACAACCAGCAACCCTTCTGTCTGTCAGAAATCCTGTCCATGACGCCAATTTAATGTCATGATCCGCTCAACCCAAGCGGGAGTCATGATGGCTCGTTCGACCCCAGGGTGCAAAAGACAAAAGCAAGAGACTGAAGTTTTATTCAGCATAAAGCAGCAATACAGTTTATTGCATGCAAATAATTGAGTTTTGTGATAGAAGAGAGAGAGAGAAAAAGAGGTAACAAAAACAAAGTAAAAGAAGAGAGAGAGAAAGAAAGGATGGGATATAGCTACAAACAGATGGGACGCATCCTCATGGTCTTCAGCTGATGGACACGTCTTCAATCCGTTAGGGAGAAAGAGATCTCGAAGTCTCTTTAAGAAAGTCACTTTTGATAGTCTTTTTCCAAAGCAAGTGGCCTCTGGCCAAAAGGTGGGAAGATTTATGGACTATTGTGTGCAGAGGTCATTCCTCCAACAAACAGGCACAGGAACAGGACATGACAGCCAGTACCCCGCCTGAGAGCAGCATACTGCGGAAAGCACCAGGTACACCTACAAACTGTCCCTTGGCATGCATCTACCTTGGCCAGGCCAGAACTCAGGTCCAGAGCGAGTGATGGGGTCCTGGGTCTCAATCCGTGATGAAGCAGATCAGAAAAACTTCGGACCAACCCTTCTAGTGACATGGGTCAGATGTTAAAGGAGCACTTTAGAGTCCAACACCCGTCAGCTAGGGAAAGAGGGTGCACCCTACTGAGCTGACCCGTGGTTCTTTCTGCGAGACCATGGGGAAGACATGGGAGAATGGGATGGGAAACCCACTTCTCTCCTGGCAGCATGGGTGCATCAATTCAGGGAGGGAAATGCTAACTGAGGGAGCCACACTAAAGTGAAGGTACCCTCATCCTCCCATAACCAGGGGTGCAGGATATTACAGAAGGGAAGATGATCTGTCAGATCCCCTGGAAGGAACCTCTACTATGTATGCCCAGGAAACGAAATAATAACCAGGGCTAGAGAGAGGCCCTGCCTCTAGCCAGGGAGAGGCATGGGATGACAGAGAGTATTGGATGGTGTGGGTGCGATTGCCTAGCATATCAGAGCCACAGAAATACAAAATGTTAGTTGATACTGGTTCACAATGCACCCTGATACCATCAGGACCTTCAGAGGAAAACTGCACCTTCTACAGGACTGCTGCTTCAGCTGAACCACATCTGCCACTGCAGGAGGACTGTAGCCACCATTTAAAAGGACTGCTACCAACACCCTGACTGACAGGGCGTCAGGTTATATTCTGAGTCTGTCAGGGTTAGGATTGTTCTTTGTAATACTGTATTTCTCTTTTAATATTCTTAGTAAAGAACTGCTATTCCTAATTCCCATATCGTTGCCTGAGAGACACTTAATTTCAAAATTATAATAATTTGGTGTGAGGGGGTTTACATTCTCCATTTCAAAGAGAAGCTTCTACATTTATTGGCAGATTCCTGTCTACACTGGCTGGTGTCAGTCAGGGATGACACAGACAACCCAAAAAACCCAAAGTTGACACCCACACCCAAAACCCCTGCAAAGCCTCAGTTCTGACAACCAGGAGATGGATGATAGCCCCACCACAAAACACTTGCGAAGCCCTTGGAGGGCTTCCCCCTCTCTCTCCTGCTCCCCACAATCCCCCCACAGGGTTTCTGTCCTGAGGGGTTGGGACACTTTGGGTTTATTGGGTTTTTGGGAGAAATCCTGTTCCAGACTTCTTCCTTCTCGCTCATCCCCAGCAGGATCTGAGCTGGCAAGAGCAGCTTGGGAATGGAGCCCCAGGCAGGAAGGAGCTCCCAAACTCCTGCTCCTTGAAGCCAGTGGCCATCCAAGTGTGGGGCCCAGCCATGGCCCAGCCCCAGTGCACAGGGATGGGCATTGGCCAGCCCTGCTCTGGCCAGCCCCAGCTGGCAGCCAGGACCTGAGGCTCCCCCTGCCCCCTTGGCTTTGATTCTCGCAGCTTTTGAGCTGCTGCAAAGGTGAGAATTCTTTCTGTGGCTGAAAAAAGGCCTGGCTGTGGTTTGCTGAGCCCTGCAAGAAGCACAAAAGCCAGTGTGAGCCCAAGCAGTGGCTCTGCGAGGGCCTTTGATGTTTTTCAGAGCAGGGCTGGCTGGAAACCCCCCCTGCAGGGGCAGCTGTGAGGGAACCAGTCCGGAAATGCTGCAATTGACCATTTGGTGCCTGTCCCCAAAGGACTGAGAGAACCCTAAAAATCCTGCAAATCCCACAAGAATCTGCTCAACAACCTGACCGGAACCCTCCTCCTTGAACAAAACCTGCAGCCCTCTGGAACCTCTTGGAAAAAATGTTTGTGTTCTGGATGTGGACACCAAAAGAGAGGGATAAGTGTGGAAATATGGAGCAGGGGCTCCACACGTGGCTCTGGGGCACAGGGATGTCCCAGCAGGAGCAGGGAGTGCCCAGGCAGGGGAATTCAGGGCAGGGTACAGTGCATTTACCAGGGAATCAGAGCCTGAGGGACACACAGGCATTTCCACAGATTGCTGTGGATCCAAATGTATCTGGGATTTCCCATCATCAGAGCAAGGTTCTAACAGGCGTCCCCTTAAGTTTGGGCACCCCAGAGGTCTCACGGCCCCACTGGGGACAGCAGGAATGCTCAGGGCTCCCCAAGGACAGAGGTGCTCAGGATGTGTCACCTCTGGGACAAGAATCCCCAAGGACGTGGCACCGCCAGAACAAGGATCCCCCTGGGACAGGAGCCTGGATCAAGACTGAGGTGTCACCAGCCCAGAGGAGCCCTTTTCCCTCAGGGCACGACCCCTCTGAATGTGACCCCCAGGACAGAATCCACATCCTGGCCTCAGCACAAACAACCTCTTCCTTCTGCTGCAGGAAAGAGAAAGTGAAAACTGTGGTGGTGGTGGGGCAGAGCCAGAGAGCCCCATCCCCAACAGCTCCCAACTGCAGCCTGCACCCCCAGCCCCCTTTTCCCCCTCCTGGGATCCCCAACTGTTTCCTGCTGAGGTGTTCCCTGGTATGGATGAGCCAGGAAATGAGGGGATGGGAAAAAGCCCAGGGGTGTGTGGGTCAGAGAGCCAAAACATCCCAGGAAAAGCCTGGGGTGCCCCCATGGCAATGAGCACCCTGTGGGGGCTCTGCTCGGCTCTGAGTCATCCCAAAATGTGACACACCCCGTGAAGGAGTGTGCCCAGCCAGCCACTGCCCATCCCTGGCACCCCCATTCCCTTGGTCTCTCCTCCCTGGGGACCCCCACTTCAGCCCTCCACTTGTCCAGCACCACCATAGACTGATCCCATCCCATGGGCTGATTCTTCCTCAAACACTGTCATTCCCGAGGGTCCCTTTTTTCCCCCGGCACCCCCAACCCTGGGACCCACATGCCATGACACACATCCATGGCTCCCTGCAAAAAGTAAGCCACCAAATTCAAGCAAAATCCTGTTCTCACCATGTCCGTCCATCACCCCCATATCCCACAAGGTCCCCACCCTGCCCCCATCCTGTCCCCACCCGACCCCCACCAAGGGCCACCTACACATGAGGATGAGACGTGACCTCGCTTCCTCCCCCTTTATCCCAAAAGCCGCCAGCCAGGGGACAGGTGGCCACAGCAGCGAGTGACAGCCAGTGCCCATGGCCGGGGACACCGGGATGGCCAGGAAGGTGGCGCTGCTCCTGTGGGGTGAGTGCCCCGGGCACAGGCCTGACACCCCGGGGATGGGCCCTGGTGAGGCAGAGAGCGGTGGGGAGGGGGCACAGGGGGGCTGTGGGGTCCCCTGAGGTCCCCAAGGCCAGCAGAGCCAGGGCATGGGCATGGAGCCCAGTGTGACCAGAGTCGTGGGGTGGCAGCTGTGGGTACAGGGACAGGGAGACAGGGATGCAGGGTCAGGGACAAGGGCCACGTCCCATGCAGATGGGGCATGGGGACAGGTGCCATGGGAATGGGATCATGGGCACAGGACCATGAGGATGTGGCCATGGGAACAGGTGCTGTAGGCCTGGGGGAGGTGACCTGTGCACCTATGGGATTTCCACAGTGTCCCCATGTCCTGCCTCAGCCCAGGGTGACCAAGGTGTCCCTGTCCGCAAAATATCCATGCTACACAGTGTTCCTGTGGGGGCAGTTTGGGGACAGATACCACACAAGGTCCCCCAAATGCTGCTGTCCCGGCAGGGCCACCCCCACCCAGCCCTGTCCCTTCTCCCTTCCAGCCCAGACCCTCGGCCTCGCTGCTGAGTCCTCGGGGGATGCCATGTCCCTGTCCCGCTGTCCCCAGCCCCTTGGTGGCCCTGGCAGGCTGGTGTCCCCTGTCACCCGCAGGTGCCCAGAGCACCCAGCTCCTGGTGGAGCCCCCCTGGAGGCCGGCGGTGCTGTGGGACTGGGTGACACTGACCTGCCAGGGCTCGGGGACCGCCGGTGCCACCTCCTGGTAAAAGGATGGGTGGCTCTGGTGGCAGGAGGGACGAGACAACTTCACTGTAACCGAGAGGGCCACCTAACCGTGTCAGAGACTTTGCAGTGGTCTCAGTCCCACCGTGATTGTGTCAAATGGTGAGGGGGGATCTGAAATGCTCAGGGTGGCTCCCATTGATAGGTCTGGGTGGGCTCCACTCCATGGGTGGCCTCACACTCCACATGTGGCGAGAACCTGTGCCCTGCACACAGGGACATCTCTGCGCATTCCCAGCACATTCCCAGCGCATCTCAGAGTGGTGGGATCCCCATGGTGACAGTTGTTCGACGGGGCTGCCGCTGGTGTCCCTGGGACCCTCCCGCGCAGTGGACACTCCACCCAGCTGTCCCCAGTGCCCTGGGCACCCACTTTGGACCTGTCTCGGGCTCCTCAGTGTTACGGGACCCTCCTGTCCCACAGAGCTGCTGGTGCTGCAGGTGCCAGCACAGGCACTGCTGGAGGGGGACACGGTGACACTGCGCTGCCAGGGCTGGAAGAGCAACCTTATCACCAGGGTGCAATTTTACAAGAGCAAGAAGGAGCTGTCGGCGTTCATCAAGCGCAGAGAGCTGTCCCTCTCCTCCCGGCGGCTACACAACAGTGGCCACTACTGCTGAGGGGGCTTGGTGGATTCAGGAATGTCACAGTCAGCACCAGTGACAGTGACAGCGCACGGTGAGTGTGGGAGTCCAGGGTGTTCCCTTGGCTTCCCTGGATGCCTTGGTTTCCCCCGGCAAGGGTAACAGAGGCCCTGGCATCTTGCTCAAGGTTCATGGGGACTGGACTTAAGTCCCTGGAGAAATTTGCCAATGCTGCAGGAAGAATTAGAAGTCACAAAATATCAGTAGAGTATAAAGTAGATTGTAAGAAGGTAGAAAATAAAATTTTTCAAAATGTTTATATTAGGGGGTTTGAAGCTAAGATGGAGGATTCTGGGCATGGTATGTCTTTTCTTTTTTCTTCATGCCATCCATGTTAAGTGCCAGGCTGGAATTACTGGATTGGTCTGGGACAGAGTCAGACAGTTTAATGAAATTGTCATGTATTGGAAAGTAATTGTAAATATCAGGTACATAATTTATAGTATAAAAGCTAAGTCCTGGCCCAAGGGCAGGGCAGTGTGCCTTGGATCTCTAGCTGAACAGACCGCTGTTAGTTAGAGAAACAATTTCTTAGATAAGAAACGAACAACCTTGGAAACCTCAGAAAATGGCCTCCTGAATCTTCTTCGGTGACCAGCTGGGAAAAACTGAACTTTAAACTACCTATATGTCCTGCTGTGGGGATCTCAGGATCAGGAGACCCCTCAGACAGTGACAGGTGAGTACCCCCACCTGTGGAACTCCAATATCCTGACACCTCCAAAGCCACTTCTCAGTGGACTCACAGTAACAGTACCGGCCCCCATCTCCTTCCCAGAGCTCAAGCCTGTCGTGGTGCCAGAGGGTCCCCCCGAGCTCCCCGAGGGGTCCCCCCTCAATCTCAGCTGCCTCAGCACCCCCAGCCCCCTGCGGCCCCCAGCCCCCCTCCTCTACCGCTTCTACCGGGACGGGCAGTTGGTGGGGGGCCCGCAGGGGTCCCCGCAGCTCCTGATGCTCACCATGGGGGTCTCCCACTCGGGGAATTACAGCTGCGAGGTGCGCTCCGAGGGGGGGGCCGTGCGGAAGAGCAGCACCCGGCTCGGCGTCACGGTGCGCAGTGAGTGCGGGGATGGGCACGGAGAGCCCCCACAGCCTTCCAAGGCTTCCCATCCCCCCTGTGCCACCACTGCCAGTGCTGGCCCAGTGATGGTGACAGCGTGGCCAAGAACCCCTCATTGAACGTTACTGTCTTGGGTGAGCAGGACCCTTGGGCTGGGGGTGACCCCACCCACAGCATCCCCAATTCCACACATTCCCATTCCACTTCATTCCCCCACACCAACCCCAGCCCAGCCCAGCTCACAGCCCCCACCACTGGGTGTCACAGCCCAGGGCAACTGAGACCATCTGGCTCCAGGTGTCCCCACCCAGGACATCCAAGCCATGCATCCCTAACCCAGCTGGCCCATCCCCCACTGCACATCAGGTCACATTCACCCTGCTAAGCGTGACCCTCTCAGGGCACTGAGACCCTTGGCATTGGGGTGATGCCCCCGTTGATGTGCCTCATGACACCCATCACATCCCACCCACACCATTCCACGCCCCCCACCAGGTGGCGGCCATCCCCACCCTTGGACACAGCATCTCTCATCCCACCTTCACCTCACCCTCATCCCATCCTCATCCCCCACTCCTCATCCATCACATGCCCTCATTTTTTAGGTATTCTTATCAACGACTCTGGCATTTGTCAAGGCTACTGAAACATAAATTGTGCTAAATTGGGAAAGAGGAGGCTGAAAAACAGAATACCAAGATTGCAAGAAGTAAGATAGAGAAGGGTCTGGAAGCACTGGACTGTAAACAATCATATTTCCTGAGAGGGGTGAGCAGAGCATGTGGGCATGACAGAGGCACCAATCAAGTACTGTGTGATCCCATGGACAGTAGTTTTAGAATGTATAATTAGAGCATAATGTAAAATAAATAATAGTGGCTTCTGTTTGATCACACTGGTTAGTTGTTCAGAAGTCCTGAGTTCCTGCATGTTGGTGACTCCACGGTGATTAACACCGTGATAATGAAGCAGAGCATCGGACCCTCTGGGCTCTGCAGGGCTCTGCGGAGTGAAAAGGCGGGAGGCGCGGTCGGAGAGCGCCGCTGCAGGACCGCGCTGGGGGAGTCGGAGGGCGGCTCCAAGGAGTACGGGAGAAAGAAGGGTCCCGGGAGAAAGGCTGCAGAAAAAATATGTACACTGCAGTGGGGACACTGGGAAAAGGTGTGTGGCCAGAGCTGGAAGGATGGGAAAGGCAGTGTCAAAAGAACAGGCCACGCTGAATGTCCTCCAGCTTATTCTCTCTAAGAGAGCAGTTAAGTATGACCCGGAGGTCCAAAAAAGCCTCTTGTGATGGGGTCAGGAGAGAGGATTTTCTGCCACCCCCAGGAGTTTTTTCAACACCCTCTAGTGGGAATAACTCTCTGGCATGCCGTAAGTGATGGTGTGTTGGGTTAATGTGGCCAGAAATGTATATTCTATCACCATCTGTTAAAACCGGGTGGGGTAGTGATTCCTTATCTCCATGGTACACATTATCTGCTAATGGGCCATCTTTAAGACAAGACGGGTCAATCACCTTTATCTTTTCCACAACCCATCCTCCCTCCAGGAAGATATCATCTGCTGCTGGCCCATTCAGTCCCACTGTATGACTGATAAAATTACATCATCCCATTGCGAGATGCTCCAGCCAGGGGGAGGAACCAAGCCTTTCTTACCTAGATAAAAGCGGAGCTGTTGGACAGCAAGTTACCCTTCTTTCCACTGGATTCCAGAGGAAAAGCTGAACCTTTCTACATCATCTCTGGACCTTTGGAGGAAGGCTGCACCCTTCTACAGGAGCACTGCTTCAGCTGAACTACACCTGCCACAGCAGGGGGATTGTAGCCACCATTTGATTGGACTGCTACCAACACCCTGATTGACGGGGTGTCAGGTTGTATTCTGACTCTGTCAGGGTTGGGATTGTTTTTTGTGTTACTGTATTTCTATTTTAATTTTCCCAGTAAATAACTGCTATTCCTAATTCCAATATCTTTGCCTGAGAGCCCCTTAATTTCAAATTTATAATAATTTGGAGGGAGGGAGTTTACATTCTCCATTTCAAAGAGAAGCTTCTGCCTTTATTGACAGATAACTGTCCTTAAAACCAGGACACGGTTGCAAGTCCCAGTTGGATGGTGACATCAGCTCCGGTGTTGATCATCCCTGGTCTGAGGATTCTTTCACCTTTGCAGAGGATGCTGCATTCAATGATGGGTTTCTTTGAGCCCGTGATCTGCACCCACATTATGATAGGGTTGAGGAGCATCCGTTTGTTGTAATTTTTCCGGAGCAAGAAGGCCTGTGCAGTGAAGCTGGACAGAGATTTCCTGTCCAGATTGTACAGTTTGTATCTCTGGCAAAACAGAAATTTGTTTTGGGCTGTGGAAAGTGTCACCAAATATTAAAATATCCCAAGGACCACCTGATGGTCCATTTCTGCCTGTGGGAACACAGTAGAAATTGCCATCTGTAAGGTTCAAAGACAAAGAGGTTACCAGTTGGCTCATGGCTCCCCACGATAATGCTACAAATATTGGATCTTCTTGATATGGTCTGGAATGTGAGGGGATGATGGACTGATTTTCAGGGGTGGGACAGTGTGGGAGATGGCTCTTGATTTGTTGTCGTGTGGTGGTGCCATTCCTGTGGTGGAAGTTTCCCGAATGCTGTGGGTACTTTTGTTGTTTCTGGGGTTTATGATAATTGGTGTGGAGGTGTTGAATTTGAGGCTTTTCTGGGCAAATTTTTACGAAATGTCCAAGTTCCCCACAGTAGAAGCAGCAGGCATTTTCTTTGGAGGTCACTGCTGCAAAAGCTCCCGTGACCCCTTCAGCAATACCTTTGGCAACTGCCTGGGCTACTGTGTTTTCAGTGGACATGTGGTGTGTGCAGGTTTCCACCATTTGTTTAATGGTGAATTCTGTGTCAAGAGGCAAGGACCTTAGAATAGTTTTACATTGTTCATTAGCATTGTTCATAGCAAGTTTTCATAGAAGTTCTTTCCGTGCCTCTGTGCTCTCTATTTGTTTTTCCAGAGCATCTTTCAATCTGTCTATAAATTTGATAAAGCTCTCATCTATTTTTTGTTTGACATTGGAAAAATTGCTGGGTGGGGATAGAGTCGTCAGGTGTGAGAAGCAAGGATGTCTTTGCTGCATTTGCTATGTCTTGTAATGTGTCTTTGGGCAAAGTGTCAGCTTGTTCTGAAGGTTTTGATAAATTACCCTCTCCAGCTAATTGTTCTACAGTGAAACTTTGGCAGTCTGCATCTTTGGAATACTTGTCAGATAATGTTTTCCATTGTTTTTTCCAGTGCCATTCCCATAACATATATTCAGCAGGGGTTAAAAGACCTTGTGCCAGGTTTTTAACATCATGTGGCACTAAAACATATGCAGAAAAAATTGCCTCTAAAATTTTTTTTTAAAATTTGTGTATTTATTCCATGATCCTTTGCAATTTTAGATAATTCTGGCAATGGTTTTAGCATAAAATGCTTCCCATAGAGCATTGTTTGTGGGACCTTCTCTCTGCCTCTTTTATAAGTGACAGGAAAGCAGAAATTTTTTTAGCTAAATACCAGTCCCTGTTTTGTGTGGCTAGAAGTTTGATTTTTGTCCAAGAATCATGGCCACAATTGGAATCACAGGAATCTGTATCAGTGTCTTCAGAGGTGTCAGAATGTCTGTGTCGGCTGCGATGCTTTTTAGAATGAGAAGGGAGGACTTTGGGAGAAGCTGTGGAGGCTGGCGGGGGGGGCAGGGTGGGGAGGTATGAGCAGGGGGGTGGGGGAGGGGCAGAGGGCTGGAGTTGGCTTGAGTGGGTGCAAGGCATGGTTTGACCACAAGGTGGCGGTGGTGAGGTAGGGATTGAGGCATTTGTGGAGGGGAGAAGGGGGCACGGGGGGGCTGACAGGGACGGGCATAATAGCGAGAGTTTGAGAGAGAGAAGATGGGAAAGGGGGATTGGTATTACAAGGAGCAGCATTAGGAACAGAATTTAGAAATGTACTATTGTGATAAGGAGTAGTACAAGGCTGCGGAGAATTGAAGTTACTGGAATGCGAGAGCAAGGTCGTTCCTGTGGTGATGGTAGGGAGGGTGGGATTGCCTGTGGTTGCCTAAGGAATGGGGAGGGGAGGTTGGTCATGAATCTGAGCTGGAGGGATGGGCGATGGTCTGGTGAATATGAGCGGTGCAGGGTGGGGGGCGGGGGGAGAAGGGGGGGGAGTAGGCAATGGAGGGACTCGGTTGGAGAGAAACGGGGAGGGAGGGGGGCAGTGCAGGGACGGCAGGCTGTGGTGGGGGGGGGGAGTGGAGTAGTGGATGCGGGCAGCTCGGAGGGGAGGCGTTGATTTCCCTGCTGCTGCTGTGGGGGGAGAGGGAGTGGGCACGGAGTGGGGAAGGGGGTCTCGTGCACTTGCAAGAGGGGGAGGGGACACTGGCATGTGTACTACAGCAGGATTGTGGGGCTGGGAGGGGGAATGGGCCGTCTGGGGCTTTGTTTTTGGCGCTCAGGAAGGGGATGTAGGTGGTTTAGAGGAAGAAGAAACTTTTTTCCTACGTGCTCGGACAATTTCTTGAAATAAAGGAAAGAAAGAGGTAACTTTGAAATTGCCCTGGGTTTGTAAAGAGTAAATGTGAGTTCCAACTTGGTTCCAAAAGGCTGTTAGGGTGATAGAGTTAGTATCAGGAAATTGGGAAAAAAGCCATTTTATGAATTTTTTTAAGGTTTTTTTAAGGTTTTTAAAGATTTCCTTTAGAAAACTTGAAGTTGTTAGAAGATAGGAGAGTTAGGATTTGGGAATAGAAGTCTCTTTCAATGGAGTAAACAGAGGGTTTGGCGAGCAGATTCCCCATTGAACTCTATGGCAGCCCAGCAGAAAAAAAGAAAAAAAAAAACTCTGAAAAAACCCCAAAACGCACTGGTGACGCTGAAGATGCTCACCAAATCTCAGCTGATGGGTCAGGGCTGCTGGCTGCTGCTAGCTTGGTCCAGTCTCAGGTCCAGAATACTGATGTTGTTGGACTGTCCTTGGTTGGGGCAGACCTTTATAGAACGGAGATCTGCCGGCCAAGGTTTCAGTGTCTCAAAGGTGAAACTATTCAGCGAATGCCACTCATGGTCACTCTGATGAGGGGTTTCAGAGAGACGTTCAGGTCTCCAACTGTAGCTGCCTGGGCTAGGGTTGTTCTAGATTCGGGCTGCTACAGGAGACCAGACAGCTCTGAGGGCTCCCGAGGCAGAGGGTCAGCTACTCAGCTAGCAAGGAACGAGACTTCGGGAACTGCCATAGAGGTTCTGAAAGTAGCTTTATTTCTTAGAAGGGTTCTACCAGTAAAATCCGGATACATAGCACAGCAAGGAGTCTTTATGGGTTTTAGGGGGATTGAATTACTAACCAGTAAAATTATAAGTTGAGAACTATCCAATTACTTTAAGATTCTAGGTGTGAAAAGACCAATCATCTAGTAAAGACCAATAGAAATCCTAAATGATAACAGGAGCTTTGGTGGGGGGGGGGGGTCATCTCTCATGAAAGGTTTCATTGTCTCAGGGCACAAAATCCCAAGGGCCTTTTTCAGGGACCGTTGTACCATCCACAAATGGTAGCATTCCACCTTGCTGCCTTGGACTCCATCTCGTGCTGGAGTTCCAGCATGTCCAGCTTCATTCAATGCACGATGGTCCACAGTCAGTCTCCATTCCCCAACAGACTTGTGCACAGGCCAGGTGGGACTGTTGAAGGGTGAGTGGGTTTTGCTCACCACCCCTTGGCTCTCCAGCTCACGGATCATCTTGTGGATGGGGATCACAGCATCTCGATTTGTCCGGTACTGCCGGCGGTGCACTGTCATGGTGGCAATTGGTACCTGTTGCTCTGTCACCTTCAGGAGTCTCACTGCTGATGGGTTTTCTGACAGTCTAGGCAAGGTGTTCAACTGCTTAATGCTCTCTGCTGCTACAGCAGCTATTCCAAAAGCTTACTTGAGTCTCTTTGGTTTTTTGTAGTAGCCATTCCTGAGGAAGTCTATGCCTAGAATGCACGGTGCCCCTGGGCCAGGTACAACTGGGTGTTTCTGCCACCCCTTTCCTGTCAGGCTAATCTCAGCTTCCAGCAAAGTAAATTCCTGTGATCCCCCTGTCACCTCAACAATGGAAACAGGTACCTTCCCCACATGTTCTGATGGTATCAGGGTGCATTGTGAACTAGTATCAACTAACACTCTGTGTTTCTGTGGCTTTGATGTGCCAGGCCATCGCACCCACACTACCCAGTAGATCCTGTCATCCCATGCCTCTCCCTGGGTAGAGGCAGGGCCCCTCTAGCCCTGGTTATTATTTCTTTCCTGGGCATACATAGTAGAGATTCCTTCAAGTGGTTCTGACACATTATCTTCCCTTCCGTAAGATCCTGCACCTTGGTTATGGGAGGTCGAGGCTACCAGCACTTTAGTAGAACTCCCTTGGTTAACGTTTCCCTCCCTGAGTTGATGCACCTGTGCTTCCAGGAAAGAAGTAGTTTTCCTATCCCATTTTCCCATGTTTTTCCCATGGTCATGCAGAAAGAACCACAGGTCCGCTCATGGGGTGTACCCTCTTTCCCTAGCTGGGAGGTGTTGGGCTTTAACTTTAACTATGACTCGTATTGTTGCTGCATTGATCTTCCTCATCTCCTCCCTCATCCCTCTCATCTCCTCTTTAAACTCCTCTTTGAGTTCCTTAACCACAGCAGAGACATGAGTCTGCATTGGGCCATTGGTCATGCTCTCAAAATTTGTGAGCTTGTTGGCAACAGAACCCACTACCTCTTGGTTGTTATCTGTATTAATCATTGCAATAAAAGTGGTATATTGAGATGGCCGCAGGTTTGCCAGATTCCACATCTGCCCTGTGCACCTGACCTTGTCAGGGTCATTGTCATGCTGTCCATCCCTCCCAAAGAATATCTCCAATACTGCCACTTCTCTCAGCTGCTGGATCTCTTCCTCAATGGTCTTCCAGCGCAGTCTATGGCGGTGCTCCTGCATTCTCTCTCTGTGGACAAACTTCTCTCACACACTCATTAGAAGCCGTTCCCAGAGGGAAAGGAGGCCTTGCTCCTTTACGAATGTCTGGTCCACACCTGAGTCCTGGGTCAAGGGTCCCAAATTCCTGGCCTCAGTACCATCTAGTTGTACACCTGTTCCCGTAAGGTCCCAGACACGAAGTAACCAGGTTGTAAAAGGCTCACGGCCCCGTTGCACAATGTCTTTTCGCAGGTTATGGAGACTGTCATATGAGAGAGACTCGGTGGCAATCTCAATCTCTGGCTCCCTTGCTGATTGTGAGGACCCTCCTGGCTGATCCCCATTATCTAGGTGCCTTGTTTTAATCTTAGATTTCCTAGTTTCCACAGGGGCAAATGCTGCTGGCTGCGGCTGCCCCTGTGATCCAGCTGGAACCTGGACAGATGTAACATCTACGGGTTCCACTGCAGCACCATCAGACTCTCCCTCTTTAGGGCAGGGGGATGGTTTCTCACCAGCTGGGGAAAAGTGCTCCTCCAACATCTGGCGGCTAACATTTCATTAGCTTCTGCTGTATCCAGGCTCAATTTGGCAGTCAGTTTCTTCCTCTGTTATAAGAGAAGCGGGAAGCCATTTTCCTACTAAAATTGAGAGATAATTTGGGATAGTACCCATGATTTTGGAAATAATTCCAATCCTGGTAATTGTAAAATTTTACCTCACACCATGCACAAACCAGCACCAGCCTTGCACTGACCATAGTAATGCTTCAGTACATTCAATATTCCCTATCATTGCATAAAGGCTGAATCATGATGGAGCTATTCTCTATCCTTTAAGCATAGAGAATGGGCCTCAAATTGGGGAGACAAACAACTATTATTTGGAAATTTGCATTATCCAGGAACAACAAGGGTTTATCTGTGAAAGTAATGCAATCAGACTCAAGATATTTGCTTAGACACAGAACAGAATGTCTGTAACTTTGAAATTTATCCAAACGAGATTTCTGAAACACTGATGGGGTATATGGGCAATAGGTGTGCTGTTTAGAATTGCTTGTGATAGTGTTTTGTGGATTTGATAGTGAGTACTAAAAATCATTTAAATCTTTATGTTGTAACTTTACTAAAATTACAAGGTATGATTTTTACCTCTCATCACCTTCTTAAATCAGCAATCCTCTACATTATGTAAACAAATCGGTTCACTGTTGACATCCCTAAGGTTATTGACACAAGGCAAAATGTATGATTTGAAATAAGATAAAAGCATGATTTTGTTTTAAATTGCTTATTTTAGTTGTGTTGCATTTTGGATTTAAATTTGAAAATTGCTTGTTTTAAAAATTGTTATTTTTGTTGTACTTGCATCATGAATATTGATAAAATTGGTTTTATGTTATTATGATAGTTTATTTTAATTATGTTGCATTTTCTTTTAAATATTGATTTAAATTGTTTAAAATTTATAAACATTGATTTAAATTGTTTCTTTTTTTGTAATAGAAATTGAAATTGAAAATTGATTATTTGTTTTGTTTTCTCTAAGCCACTCGCTTTGGAAAAGGACTATAAAAAGTGACTTCCTTAAAGAAGACCCCTGAGATCTCCCCAGACGGCAACGGACATCTATTGGCTGGTTTCCATGAGGATCGTCTGCCCGTCTGCCCGTCTTGGTAGCCATAATCCCAACCCCTTTTCTCTCTCTCTCTCTCTCTGGTTTATTTCCTGTCCCTCTATCGCATTTGGTTGGCACTATATAAAGGTGCATTTCTGCAAAAGTAAACTGGTTTTGTCCCCTGCTGTGTCTTTTGGGCTTTGAGATCCCTAAAAGAACCTATCAGGACTCCGCATGTAGTCTGCACCCTGACAGTGACTCAGATTTTGAGCTGGCTCAGAGCCAGCACAGCCCCTGTCCTGGGAGGTTCTGGCTCTCTGCCCATTTCACCCCTGGGCTTTTTCCTGTCCCCCAATTTCTTGGCTCACACATCCCAGGGTACATCTGAAGAGGTAGCAGCTGAGGGATCCCAGCAGTGGGGAAAGGGGGCTGGGGGGTGCAGGTATTGGTTGGGGGGCTGTGAGGGATGGGGCTCTCTGGCCGTGCTCCCCCAAGATTTTCAATTTCTCTTTCCTGCAGCAGAAGGAAGAGGCCATTTATGCTGAGGCCAGGATGTGGATTCTGCCCTAGGGGGCACATCCAGAGGGGTCCTGCCCTGCGGGAAAAGGGCCCCTCTGGGCTGGTGACACCTGGGTCTTGTCCTGGGGTCTTGTCCCAGGGGGTCCTCATTCTGGGGGTGCCACGTCCTTGGGGATTCCTGTCCCAGGGGTGGCATATCCTGGGCACCTCTGTCCTGGGGGCCCCTGAGCATTCCTGTTGTCCCCAATGGGGCCCTGGTACCTCTGGGGTGCCCAGACTGAAGGTGACGTCTGTGACGACCTTGCCCTGATGATGGGAAATCCCAGGTACATTTGGTTCCACGGCAATCTGTGGAAATGCCCGTGTGTCCCTCAGGCTCTGATTCCCTGGTAAATGCACTGTACCCTGCCCGGAATTCCCCTTCCTGGGCACTCCCTGCCCTGCTGGGACACCCCTGTGCCCCAGAGCCACGTGTGGAGCCCCTGCTCCATATTTCCACACTTTTCCCTCTCTGCTGGTGTCCACATCCAGAACACAAACATTCTTTCCGGGAGGTTCCAGAGGGCTGCAGGTTTTGTTCAGGGAGGAGAGGCCTGGTCAGGTTGTTGAGCAGATCCTTGTGGGATTTGCAGCAGTTCTGCACTCTCTCAGTCCCTTGGGGACAGGCATCTGTTGGGGGTTTGGGTTTTGTTCCTTTAATGCGTGAGTTTGGAGAATTTTTCCTGTTGTGATGCTAACAAAACCCGCCGGCTGTGCCCAGGGTCTTGTGATGGCCCTGGACGGGCGGGTAGGTGGGATCGGAGCTACTCAGAGGACCAGGAGGGCTTCCAGGCTGAGCTACCCAGAAGAGCGTGCGGGCTTGTGGAGGGGCATTTCTGTTTCCGGTGACGGAGTGGAGAGGAGGCACCCCCTTGGCCCGCACCGCACATGCCAGGAGGCAGGAGACCCGGAGCCGGCTGCAAACAGCTGTCCTGCTGCCTCGGAGGCACTGCTGACCACCAAAGACCAAACGCCTCCTAACTTTTCAGAATACAACTGGTCATCTAGACACAAAGAACAAGGAGCTCGGCTCCCACCTGAGCCTGCCTGGCCGCGACTAAAGAAAAGACTAGAACTAGGTTATTTTCTTCTGTTTTTTTTGTCGGTAATTTTAATTACTGTTGTTGCTTTCTACCTTGTGCGTTTAGATATAGTAATAAAAAGCTGTTACTTCTACCCCCTTATCTCTGCCTTGAGTCCTTGATTTGAAACATTATAACACTTGAAAGGAGTGAAATTAATTTCTCTATTTCAAAAAGAAACTTATGCCTTTTATTGGCAGAACCCTGTCCTAAAAACCAAGACAGATTTTGGTGCCCAACGTGGGGCTGAGGGCATTAAAAGGTGAGTTAAGAGAGGAGTAACAGCTCTTGAGTGGCAACATGTTGTCTAGTTTAATCTGGTTTGGGCTCCATGTGGTCACAGATATTTCTCTCCCATTTGCAAGCCCTTATTTGAATATGGGCCCCCTCACCAAATTTATTGTAGCTATGATCCGATTTGTGTGGTGGATTGATTATGTCAGGAATTCGTGTTTTTTTAATTTTTTCTGGAAATTGGCCACATGGATCCAGAGCTATCGTACTCTAACTGCGTGTTTCTAGGATTATTTCAATAATGGTACTTACTGTAAGGCAATGAATGCAAGGGAAATTTTCTCCCAACCCGTCACCCAGTTTTTTGAGGCTACCCCACCAGTTTTCAAAGATTTCAGATCTGCTTTAATTGCTAGTGCTATTATTCTGTGGCTGGTGTTGCTGATGGGCCTGCTTTACTTAGCATTCAGAAACAAGAGAATACTGGCTTGGATAACAACCCTGAAACATGCTGCCCCAGAGCCTGATCCTGCCCCAGGGACTAGGGATGCTGCCCCAGAGTCTCCCTGTACCCCAGGGACTACAGATGCTTCCCCAGATGCTGATCCAGAGCCTGCCCCTGTCCCAGGGACTAGAGATGCTGTCCCAGAGCCTGGTGTTGCCCCACAGCCCACTGCAGAAATGAACCAGCCAGAGTAAGTAGGGGTTCTAGTGAAGGAAATGCAAGACATGAGCCAGGTGTTAAAAGAGCAGGGCCAGATGTTGAAGAAACACAAACAGATGTTAAAAGAGCACCTTTCCCCAGCTAGTGAGAAACCCTCCCCCTGCCCTAAAGAGGGAGAGTCTGATGGTGCTGCAGTGGAACCCGTAGATGTTACATCTGTCCAGGTTCCAGCTGGATCACAGGGACAGCCACAGCCAGCAGCAGTTGCCCCTGTGGAAACTAGGAAATCTAAGATTAAAACAAAGCACCTAGGTAATGAAGATCAGCCAGGAAGGTCCTCACAACCAGCAAGAGAGCCAGAGATTGAGATTGTCACCGAGTCTCTCTCATATGACACTCTCTGTAACCTGCGAAAAGACATTGTGCAACGGGGCCGTGAGGCTTTTACAACCTGGTTACTTCGTGTCTGGGACCTTACGAGAAAAAGCGTACAACTAGGTGGCACTGAGGCCAGGAATTTGGGATCCTTGGCCCAAGACTCAGGTGTGGACCAGACATTCGTAAGGGAGCAAGGCCTCCTTTCCCTCTGGGAACGGCTTCTAATGAGTGTAAGAGACAAGTTTATCCACAAAGAGAGAGTGCAAGAATACCACCATAGAATGCGCTGGAAGACCATTGAGGAAGAGATCCAGCAGCTGAGAAAAGTGGCAGTATTAGAAGTACTCTTTGAGATGGATGAACAGCATGACAATGACCCTGACAAGGTCAGGTGCACAGGGCAGATGTTGTGGGATCTGGCAACCCTGGGGCCATCTGAATATACTACCTACATTGCACTGATTAGGGCTGATGACCGCAGAGACACAGTAGGTTCTGTTGCCAGCAAGCTCAGAAATTTTGACAGTATGATTAATGGCCCAATGCAGGCCAAGGTCTCTGCTGTGGCCAGAGACCTCCAACAGGTCCAAGAAGAGATGAAGGGGATGAGAAGGTTAAAAGGAGAAGTGAGAGAGATTATAACAGAGGAGATAAAGAAGATCAGTGCAGCACCAGTACAGGTCACAAGCCCCAAATCTCACACCCAGCGTGCTCCAGCTAAGGACAGAAGATGCACCTCACAAACTGACCTGTGGTTCTTCCTGCGAGACCATAGGGAAGATATGGAAAAATAAGATCGGAAACCCACTTCTGTCCTAGCAGCATGGGTGCATCAGCTCAGAGAAAGAAATGCCAACCAAAGAAACCGTGCTAAAATGAAGGTAGCCTCGACCTCCCACAACCAAGGTGCAAGGTACTACAGAAGGGAAGATGATCTGTCAGATCCCCTGGAAGGGACCTCCACTATGTATGCCCAGGAAAGAAATAATAACCAGGGCTAGAGGGGCCCTGCCTCTAGCCAGGGAGAGGCATGAGATGACAAGATTTACTGGGTAGTGTGGGTGCGATAGCCTGGCACATCAAAGCCACAGAAACATAGAATGTTAGTTGATACTAGTTCACAATGCACCCTGATACCATCAGAACATGTGGGGAAGGTACCTGTTTCCATTGTTGGGGTGACAGGGGAATCACAGGAATTTACTTTGCTGGAAGCTGAGATTAGCCTGACAGGAAAGGGGTGGCAGAAACATTCAATTGTAACTGGCCCAAGGGCACCGCACATTCTAGGCATAGACTTCCTCAGGAATGGCTACTACAAAAAACCAAAGAGACTCAAGTAAGCTTTTGGAATAGCTGCTGTAGCAGCAGAGAGCATTAAGCAGTTGAACACCTTGCCTAGACTGTCAGAAAATCCATCTGCAGTAAGACTCCTAAAAGTGACAGAGCAACAAGTACCAATTGCCACCATGACAGTGCACTGCCGGCAGTACCGGACAAATCGAGATGCTGTGATCCCCATCCACAAGATGATCCGTGAGCTGGAGAGCCAAGGGGTGGTCAGCAAAACCCACTCACCCTTCAACAGCCCCATCTGGCCTGTGCGCAAGTCTGAGGGGGAATGGAGATTGACTGTGGACTGTCGTGCATTGAATGAAGTGACTCCACTGCTGAGCGCAGCCGTGCCGGACATGCTGGAGCTGCAGTACGAGCTGGAGTCCAAGGCAACGAAGTGGTATGCTACCATTGACATTGCCAATGCATTTTTCTCCATTCCTTTAGCAGCAGAGTGCAGGCCTCAGTTTGTTTTCACCTAGAAGGGTGTGCAGTACACCTAGAACCGACTGCCCCAGGGGTGAAAACACAACCCCACCATCTGCCATGGGCTGATCCAGGCTGCACTGGAAAAGGGTGAGGCCCCAGAACATTTGCAATACATTAATGACATCATTGTGTGGGGGAACACGGCAACAGAGGTATTTGAAAACGGAGAGAAAATCATCCAGATTTTGCTGGAAGCTGGCTTTGCCATCAAGAAAAGCAAAGTCAAAAGACCTGCCTGAGAGATCCAGTTCCTGGGAGTGAAGTAGCAAGACGGATGGCGCCAGGTCCCCACTGAAGTCATTAATAAGATCACTGCAATGTCAGCACCAAGAAGCAAAAAGGAAACACAAGCTTTCCTAAGTGCTATAGGCTTTTAGAGAATGAAATATCCCTGAGTACAGCCAGATTGTGAGCCCTCTCTACCTGGTCACCTGCAAGAAGAACGATTTCCACTGGGGCCCTAAACAGCAGCAAGCCTTTGCCCAGATCAAACAGAAGATCGCTCATGCTGTAGCCCTTGGCCCAGTTAGGACGGGACCAGAGGTAAAGAATGTTCTCTACTCTGCAGCCGAGAACCATGGTCTGTCCTGGAGCCTTTGGCAGAAGGTGCCTGGTGAAACTCGAGTCCGAACCCTAAAATTCTGGAGCAGAAGTTACAGAGGTTCTGAAGCCAGTTACACTCCAACGAAGAAAGAAATCTTGGCTGCCTATGAAAAAGTTCAAGCTGCCTCAAAGGTAATTGGCACAGAAGCACAACTCCTCCTGGCACCCCGACTGCCAGTGCTAAGGTGGATGTTCAAAGGAAAGTTCCTTCTACCCACCATGCCACCGACGCCACATGGAGCAAGTAGATTGCCCTCATCACGCAGTGCGCCCATATTAGTAACCCAAATTGCCCTGAGATTTTGGAGATCATTGCAAACTGGCCAAAAGGTAAAGATTTTGGTCTCGCTGAAGAAGAGGAGCAAAAGCAAGTTACCCGGGCTGAAGAAGCTCCACCGTACAACCAGCTGCTAGCAGATGAAACGTGCTACGCTCTTTTCACCGACGGTTCCTGTCGCATCGTGGGAATGAATCAAAGTGGAAAGCAGCTGTATGGAGCCCCACACGAAAAGTTGCACAAGCTACCGAAAGAGAAAGTGGATCAAGTCAACTTGCTGAACTCAAAGCTGTTCAGCTGGCCTTGGACATTGCTGAGAGAGAGAAATGGCCAAAGCTCTGCCTTTACACTGATTCATGGATGGTAGCCAATGCTCTGTGGGGCTAGCTGGAAAAGTGGAAAAAGGCTGACTGGCAACGTAGAGGAAAGCCAATCTGGGCTGCTGATGAGTGGAAAGACATTGCCACTCGGATAGAGAAGCTACCCCTGAAAGTCCGCCATGTGGATGCCCATGTTCCCAAGAGTCGGGCTAATGAAGAACAGCGGCACAATGAGCAGGTAGATCAGGCTGCACAGATAAATGTGTCAAAGATAGACTTAGATTGGGAACACAAGAGAAAATTTTTCCTGGCTCAATGGGCCCGTGATGCCTCAGGTCATCAGGGCAGAGACGCCACCTATAAGTAAGCACAAGACCGAGGGGTAAATCTAACCATAAACAGTATTTCCCAAGTTGTCCATGACTGTAAGACATGTGCTGCCATCAAGCAAGCCAAGCGAGTGAAGCCCCTCTGGTATGGTGGGCGATGGTCCAAATATAAGTACGGAGTGGCCTGGCAGATTGACTATATCACACTGCCTCAGACCCGCCAAGGCAAGCGCTACATGCTGACCATAATAGAAGCCACCACCGAGTAGTTAGAGACATACCCTGTGCCCCACGCTACTGCTCAGAACACCATCCTAAACCTAGAAAAACAAGTCCTTTAGAAACACGGTACCCCTGAGAAAATTGAGTCAAAAAATAGGACACATTTCAAAAATAGCCTTGTTAGCACCTGGGCTAGAGAACACGGCATTGAGTGGGTGTACCATATTCCCTACCATGCACCAGCGGCTGGGAAAGTCGAACAGTGCAATGGCCTGCTTAAAACCACCTTAAAAGCACGTAGTGAAGGGACTTTTAAGAACTGAAAAATCAATCTACCAATGGTTAGTGAATACCCGAGGATCCACTAACCGAGCAGGGCCTGCCCAATCTAAGCCCTTGAGAACACCAAATAGAGATAAAGTTCCAGTAGTACGTACACCTGAGAAGCATGTTAAAGAAAACTGTTTGGGTGAACTCTGCCTCCAGCAAAGACAATCCTGTTCGTGGGGTGGTTTTCGCTCAAGGAACAGGTTGCACTTGGTGGGTGATGCAAAAAGATGGAGAGACCCGATATATACCCCAAGGAGACCTTGTTCTAGGGTGAACTATCTATGATACTGTGCCTGTAACTGCCTGTATGTATAGGATTTAAAGGTTTTAATTTGCTGTAGCATGTTGGCATAGAAAAAATTCGGGGTGGATAATGTTGGGGGTTGGGTTTTTTGTTCCTTTAATGCGTGAGTTTGGAGAATTTTTCCTGTTGTGATGCTAACAAAACCCGCCGGCTGTGCCCAGGGTCTTGTGATGGCCCTGGACGGGCGGGTGGGTGGGACCGGAGCTACTCAGAGGACCAGGAGGAGGTCCTCCGCTTCTGGGCGGAGCTACCCAGAGGAGCGTGCGGGCTTGCGGAGGGGCACTTCTGTTTCTGGTGACGGAGTGGAGAGGAGGCACCCCCTTGGCCCGCACCGCACATGCCAGGAGGCAGGAGACCCGGAGCCGGCTGCAAACAGCTGTCCTGCTGCCTCGGAGGCACTGCTGACCACCAAAGACCAAACGCCTCCTAACTTTTCAGAATACAACTGGTCATCTAGACACAAAGAACAAGGAGCTCGGCTCCCACCTGAGCCTGCCTGGCCGCGACTAAAGAAAAGACTAGAACTAGGTTATTTTCTTCTGTTTTTTTGTCGGTAATTTTAATGACTGCTGTTGTTTTCTACCTTGTGCGGTTAGATATAGTAATAAAAAGCTGTTACTTCTACCCCCTTATCTCTGCCTTGAGTCCTTGATTTGAAACATTATAACACTTGAAAGGAGTGAAATTAATTTCTCTATTTCAAAAAGAAACTTATGCCTTTTATTGGCAGAACCCTGTCCTAAAAACCAGGACAGCACCAAATGATCAATTGCTGCATTTCTGGATTGGTTCCCTCACAGCTGCCTCTGCAGGGGGGTTTCCAGCCAGCCCTGCTCTGAAAACCATCAAAGGCCCTCGCAGAGCCACTGCTTGGGCTCACACTGGCTTTTGTGTGAGCCAGTGATTGAGCAAATCACAGCCAACCCTTTTTTCAGCCACAGAAAGAATTCTCACCTTTGCAGCAGCTCGAAAGCTGTGAGAATCAAAGCCAAGGGGGCAGGGGGAGCCTCAGGTCCTGGCTGCCAGCTGGGGCTGGCCAGAGCAGGGCTGGCCAATGCCCATCCCTGTGCACTGGGGCTGGGCCATGGCTGGGCCCCACACTTGGATGGCCACTGGCTTCAAGGAGCAGGAGTTTGGGAGCTCCTTCCTGCCTGGGGCTCCATTCCCAAGCTGCTCTTGCCGGCTCAGAACCTTCAGGGTACAAGTGAGAAGGGAGAAGTCTGGAACCCAAAGTGTCCCAACCCCTCAGGACAGAAACCCTGTGGGGGGATTGTGGGGAGCAGGAGAGGGAGGGTGAAGCCCCCCAAGAGCTTCACAAGTGTTTCATGGGGAGGGTCTCATCCATCTCCTGGTTGCCAGCACTGAGGCCCTACAGGAATTTTGGGTGTGTTGGTGAGCTTTGGGTGTTTTTGGGATGTCTGTGCCCTCCCTGACTGACACCAGACCATGTCTGTCCCCCCCAGTCAGACCCACTGGGGTTTTTCACTCACACAATGATCTTGGTGGGCTGTGCAATGGGGCCGAGGTTCTGCACCTGTGAGGGTTCCCAAATGGGGATTGAGGGCTCCCAGATGGGCAGGGGCAGCCAATGAGGGGGTGTAGAGTGGGTGGGTCACACCCTGAGTTGGGGCACCCCAGAGGTCACAGAGGTCACAGTGCCCCACTGAGGACAGAGGGGGTTGGCAAAGCCCCCCTGCCCGGGACAGGGTCCCCTGGATGTGCCCTAGCCTGGACAGGGACTTCCTCAGGGAATGTGTCCAGGGACCCTGCCCAGAACCGCCATCCCCCAGGACAGGATCTCCCCTGCTGGGATGTGTCACCACTGGGACAAAATCCACCCAGAACGTGCCACCTCAGACCAGGATCCCCTCAGGCAGGACCCCTTGGATGTGACCCCAGGACATAACCCACCCCGGTGTGACTCTCAACACAAAAGGCCTCTTCCTTCTGCTGCAGGAGAGAGAAAGTGAAAGTGTTGGGGGGGGCACAGCCAGACACCCCCATCCTGCACATGCTCCCCTACCCTCCCTGTAGACCCCTCACCCCCCTTTTCTCCCACTCTGGGGTTCCCCCAACCTGCTCCATACCCAGTTGCTCCCCAGGATCATAAAGGCATGAAAATGGGGGTTGTGATAATGAGGAATTAAAGTAAGGAAGTGGAAAAAAAAGAGAGAAGAAAACCTGTTGGGGGCTGGGGGCGGGGGGTGGGGGGTGTGCATCTGACCTGCCAGGGCTCAGGGACATGAGTGACAGTGACACTGACGGTGCACGCTGAGCACCCGCACTGAGGGAACCCCAATATCCTGACACCCCAAAAGCCTCTTCTCAGTGGACTCAGAGTCACAGTCCCCTCCCCCATCTCCTTCCCAGAGCTCTTCACGGTGCCAGTGCTGGAGGGTCCCCCCGAGCTCCCCGAGGGGTCCCCCCTTAATCTCAGCTGCCTCAGCACCCCCAGCCCCCTGTGGCCCCCAGCCCCCCTCCTGTACCGCTTCTACCGGGACGGGCAGTTGGTGGGGGGCCCGCAGGGGTCCCTGCAGCTCCTGGTGCCCGCCGTGGGGGTCTCCCACTCGGGGAATTACAGCTGCGAGGTGCGCTCCGAGGGGGGGGCCGTGCGGAAGAGCAGCGCCCGGCTCGGCGTCACGGTGCGCAGTGAGTGCGGGGATGGGCACGGGGAGCCCCCACTGCCCTCCCAGGTCTCCCATCCCTGCTCAACCCTCTGCGTGCTGCCCTGCCTTCCCAGCTCTCTCCCTGGGTCCCCCCATTGCCTTCCCTGGTGCCTGCATCCATTTCTGTGGTCTCTCCATCCTCCACAGTTCCCACCATCCTTTTCTGGTCCCCATAATCCTCCCTTCAACCATATACATGTGTCCCCCCCATCTCTGTGCCCTCTTCGTCACTGGGATCCCCTCACCCCTCTCTGATCCTCCACTCTCTTCATCCTTCGCTGCTCCCTGGTTTCCCACACACCTCCCATGTCCCATGTCCGATGTCCCACCTGTGTCCCCCTATAGGGGTCCTGCCCTGGGGAGTGTCCCTGTCGATGCAGCGCCCCGGGGCACCGGTAGCACTGGGGGATCACCTGGTGCTGAGCTGCACGATGGCCATGGGGACAGATTCTCTGTCCTTCTCCTGGCACCGGGAGGCTCAGGGACACCGCTGGGCACCCACCCCCACCGGGAGCTGCAGCATGTTGGGTATAATGACACTGGCCACTACTGGTGCAGGGTCAGTGACAGGGACAATGTGGCTGAGAGCCCCACATTGAATGTGACTGTCCTGGGTGAGCGGGACCCTTGGGCTGGGGGTGACCCCATCCACAGCATCCCCAATTCCACACATTCCCATTCCACCTCATCCCCTCACACCATCCCCATCCCAGTCCAGCTCACAGCCCCCACCACTGGGTGTCACAGACCAGGAAAACTGGGACAGTCTGGCTCCAGGAATCCCCACCCAGGACATCCAAGCCATGCATCTCTAACCCAGCTGTCACATCCCCCACTGCACATCAGGTCACATTCACCCTACTGAGCGTGACCCTCCCAGGGCACTGAGACCCTTGGCATTGGGGTGATGCCTCCGTTGATGTGCCTCATGGCACCCATCACATCCCACCCACGCCATTCCATGCCCCCTACCAGGTGACGGCCATCCCTGCCCTTGGACACAGCATCCCTCATCCCATGCTCACCTCACCCTCATCCCATCCTCATCCCCCACTCCTCATCCATCACATGCCCTCATCCCACACCACACGAGGACTCCAGTTTCATGGGAACACTGTCCTATATGAAGGAGCCCCTCTATCTCCAGGTGCCACCATGCAGACTCCCTCATCCCCCCACACTCTGTGCCAGCCCCTCCCTCCTGGCCTCAGCCCTTTCTCTGTCCCCACAGTGCCTGTGACACAACAGGAACACTGGAACAGAGGTGAGGTCACACGGGGTCATTGGGATTGCAGGAGCCCTGCAGTGTCAGATAACCCTGATGTATCCCTTCTGTCCCCAGCAGTGGCCGCAGGCCTTGGCGGGTCCCTCCTCTTCCTGGTCCTGCTCGTGGCTGGAGCTGTGGGCTGGCACCGATGGAACAACATAGGAGGATGACAATGGAGATGATGGGGCCCCCTGGTACCTGTGAGGCCTCCTGAACATGGAGGTGCTGGGGCAGCACCCACAGAACCATTTTGGAGAATTCAGTGGGTGCCCCTACCTGCTATGCTTGGGGTTCTGGGGGCTCAGGGTGTTTGGAAAGTTTAGGGTTTCTGAGGACTTCAGGCATACTGGGGGAATTTGGAGAGAACTGAGGGTCTGGTGACAGTTCAGGATTTTGAGGGTGGATGGGGAATCAAAGTCACCCCTCCAGTTTTCCTTTGCAGGTGCCAGGAAGCACCAGGAAAGGTGAGTGCAGGCTTTGACCATGATTTGGGTTTTCCCCAAACCTTCAGGACCTCCCATCCCCTTCCACACACCCCCTTATTCCCACAGGGTCTCCCCGCTGGAGGATCCTCAGGCGACCTACATGGAGCTGTGGGGGCCACATGGGCAACCTTGGGAACCCAGTGACATTTATGACAATCTACAGCAAAAGTTGTGACACTCTGGGAAGGGGGAGGTCCTGGAGTGAGAGGAAGCCCCTGGGGGGGGCGGGGGGGGCAGCACCCAGGGCCCCTGGGCTGGGGGAAACTGAGCCCACAGTGACCTCGGTCTAGGGGGTCCTGGGGGAATTTGGGGGGGTCTTGGTTGGGCTCCAGGGGCGTCCCTGGGTGGGCTTGGAGGAACATTGCGGTGGCACTGGGAGCTCCTGGAGGGTTTGGGAAGGTTATGGAGGGCTGTGCAGGGATGTTTCAGGATCATTTTTTGTGGTCCTGGGCAGCTTGGGGAGTGCCAGACTTTCAGTTTTGTTGCTCAGAGGGTCGGGGACACTGGGTGGGTTGGGGACACTGCAGTGCTGCCGAAGTTCTGGGGGGTTCAGGGGCGTTTGGAGTGTCCTGGGGCAATCAGGGGTGCGGTGGGAATCGGGGCTCCAGTGGGGATTTGGGGGTTCCATGGGTGAGTGGAGCTGCCGAGGTCCCAGGGACGTTCAGGAATCCCAGGGCCCCCATGGTGACCCCCTCCCCTTTTCCTTGCAGCCACCAGAAAGCCCCAGGACAGGTGAGTGGGAGGCTCAGGCTTGGACTCCACTTCCCCCTCCCCAGACCCCACCCAGACCCCCCCTTATACCCACAGGACACCTTGGAGGAGGGGGCAGTGCTGGACCCCCACATGGGCACCGAGTGTGCAGGGGGTGAGTGCAGGGGGTGACCGGGACATGTCACCTATGGGTGTCACCCCCAAGCAGGTC
The DNA here is from genome assembly GCA_030060385.1 of Muscicapa striata striata. NCBI lineage: Eukaryota > Metazoa > Chordata > Aves > Passeriformes > Muscicapidae > Muscicapa > Muscicapa striata. Next base: position 80,575 of record JAREIS010000540.1, on the reverse strand, counting down.
CCCAGCGCTGGAGCCTCTCACAGGACCCCCCGGCCACATCCCCCAGGTGACCACGAGGAGCTGCCGGGACCCCACGGGCGAAGGCGGGACCGCAGTGACAGCTACGAGAACGTGCAATGACACTGGGGACACTGGGGACACTGGGGATACTGGGGACACTGGGGATACTGGGGACACTGGGGACACTGGGAGCACTAGAGGTCCCTGCCCGAGGACACCCCCCAGTGTGTCCCCCCCATTCCATCCCAGCCTCCTGTGGTTGCTCACCCTGCCTGGGAGGTGGCCACAAATGGGGGGTCCCATGTTGGGCTGCCCAGAGCTCCCCATCACAGTGCTCCCAGTGCTCCCAGTACCCCCAGGGGCTCCCCATTCCCTCCCCCAGTGCCAGCGGGCACAGGACCCTTGTCCCTTTTTTTGGACACAAAACGCAGCTTTTGCAATAAAATGGGAAAAATGGTTTGTGTTTCTCAGCTCTGCCCGCTCAGCTCGGGAAGGAGGAGGGTCCCGCTCAGGTTGTTGAGCAAACCACAGCCAGGCCTTTTCCCCCACAGAATTCTTACCTTTGCAGCAGCTCGAAAGCTGCGAGAATCAAAGCCAAGGGGGCAGGGGGAGCCTCAGGTCCTGGGTGCCACCTGGGGCTGGCCAGAGCAGGGCTGGCCAATGCCCATCCCTGAGCACTGGCCAAGAGGAGAAGCTCCAAAAAACCTTCTCGGCAGCCAAAAAAACTGCTTGTGGGCAGAGCTGGGGGCGTGTGAGCACCAAAATGTGTCTAATGGAGCCACAGTAGCCCAAAATCCCCGGGAGAGGCAGCAGAGCCGTGTCTTTGTGCACAGGGATGGTTCAGCTGCACGGCTGAACTTCAGGAACTCCAGCCCTAATTACAACAGCTCGTTAAGGGTCTGCTGCTCCCTCTCCTCCTCCTCCTCTCCCCGTGGCTGCTGTGTCGGGACCAGCAGTGGCCCAGGAAGAGCAGCAGCTCCAAACGTGCTGTGGAGCCCCTGAGGAGCCCTGGCAGTGTCAGCAAGGAGCACCTGCTTTCCTCAACATGCCAGGGGAATTCAACATTGCCAGAGCTGCTGTGCCAGGGCTGAAGGAGGAAAAGGCAGTGAAAGGCTGAGGGTTTTCAGGAATTGTGGTGGAAAGGCACGAGAGGTGCTGCTGTGGGCCTGAGACCTGCCTGGGGTTGGGTGCTGCCTTCCTTGCGTTGGGCATCAGGGAGAGCGGTGGCGGGTGTTGCGCAGGGTGTGTGCCTGGGCCGGGACACTGCTGCGCTGGCAGCGGGCACCAGGATCCAAGCTGCTGCCTTCGTCTCTCCTGCCCGGGCGCTGCCGCTGCTGGTGCCGGGACCGATTGGTGCAAAGCGTGAGTTTGCAAAAGGAGCGATTTGGGCTCGTCCCTCCTGGCCGAGGCCGCCATGGCCCCTGAGGGGTTGGAGCTGGCACCGGGGCGCCCCCTGCTGGACGGGAGAGCTCCCTGCAGCGCCCCCTGCTGGGCGGGAGGGCTCCCTGCTGCGCCCCCTGCTGGCCGTGGCCAGAACTGCACCAAAGATGAACAAACAGCCTGAGTGGGTTGGAAAGTTTTGTTCTTCTCTTGCTGTTACTTCTCTTCCATTCTATAAATTTCCTAAAAATGATCTGTTATTCCTTTTCTTACATTTTTCCCTGGAAGCCCCATAATTTTCTCAGTTATAACATTTAAAGGTATGTGTCCTCTTCCCATTCCAGGAATGCTTTCCTTGGAAAACATTTCTCTTTTAACGTAACACAGGTTCCAACTCCTGTTTTCCAGTGCGGATGGGGCAGACACTCCAAGAGCAGACAGGGTCACACACTTGGCCACCTCATGTTTTGCCTTTTAAGCCCTGGGGCCACCAAGGGCTATGCCCCAAGGTGGGATGCCTGGTCACTCGGCCACTCAGGAGCTGGGTTCGGCAGAGCGTCCCACTGTCCCCAGTGTTCCATGGGTGACAGACTGACTGACACACGGGGCGCTGTGTCACCAAATGCAAGGCCTGACCCAGCCCTGCCACACTCAGGAATTCCAAAATATCTCGAGAAATTCAACTTTTCTTGTCCCTGACACCCCACCCTGTGCCATGACCTGATCCCACTGCCCTGGAAAAGGGGGAGGCTCTGGAAACCCCCCGGGGCCTTTGTGACATCATTGTATGGGGAACACTGCACAGGAGGGGTTTGAGACAAGGCAGAAGAGTATCCAGAGCACTGGTTTGTAGGGGCAGCCCAAAATTGGAGAATCCCATTCCCAAAGCCCAACAGAGCTGAACAAAGAAACATCATCTCTGCCCGTTGAACCAAAAAGCTGCATTTTGGTGCCAATATAACAGAAACGAGTCCTGTGTTCCCCTGTCACTGGGAGGAGAGATGAGGATCCATGGGTGTACTGGGAGTGCTGGGAGGGGCATTGCAGAGGCACTGGGAGTACAGGGGCACTGGAGGAGAGAATGGGAACCACCTGGATATACTGGGAGCAATGGAGAGGCACTGGGAGGGGAAATAGGGAGCACTTTGGGGTACTGGGAGCAGAGTGGGGAGGGAATGGGAAAGTGTCTGAGGGTTCTGGGAGCACTTGGGTGTGGAATGGGGAGCCACTGGTGGTAGGGGGAGGGGGTGGGGAAGCCCTTGGGGGTTCAGGGGAGCTGTGGGTGCCCTGTGCAGCCTCACACATGACCCCAATTGCACCCACCTACCTGTGAATGTTGTGAGCAGTGGGGGTGAAACTAGTGTGGCTGCCCATGGGTGCCCGACTCGTGACCCCAGTGCCCCCAGTGCCCCCAGTACCCCCAGTGCTCTCAGTGCCCCTAGTGCCTCGAGTGTCACAGCACATTCCTGTAGATGTCCCCAGTTTCCTTTGGTTGCCCATGGGTTGCTGCCAGCCCTGCGTAGGTCACCTGGGGATCCTGGATTGTGGTGGCACTTGGGGACACTGTGATAGACACTGGCTGTGGCATCTGGGCAGGGGGACACTCATGGGTGACGTGTCCCTCTGTGTGTGTCCCAGCCCGGACTCACCCCCCGAATGCTTGGAGATCACGATGTGGGTGTACAGCACCTCCCCCTCCTCTGGGGGCTCCGGGCGGGGGCTCCAGGAGGCCCCTGAGGGAATAAAGGGGATGTGTGGGAGGGAATGGGAGGGCTTGGGGGTTGGGGTCAAAGGCCAGAGTGTGGTTTGAGCCCCCCACTCACCTCTTCTGCTGCTTCCTGGCAGCTGCAAAGGAAACAGGGGAGGGGTAACTGTGGGATCCCCAGGGCTGTCACCCCTCTCAGGAATCCTCAAACCCCACTGCACCCTCAGTTTCCCCCAGCACCCCTCAGCACCCCTGGTGCACTCAGAACAGGTGAACCACCCCAGTGCTTGGGAGCCCTTTGAGCCTCCCAGAAGCTCAAGCCTTGCTGGATGGGGGACCCTCCAAATTCTTTTCAGATCACTGAAAGAACCCAAAAATCTCTGCAAGTCCTCCAACACCAACCCAAATCCCTCAGGACCCTGAGCAAAGGTCTTGAGTGCTCAGGAAAGCCCAAGTCAGGGGCTGTGGGTGCTGCCCCAAATTTCGGTGGCCTCCAGCTCTCCAGGGCCCCCCCATTGTCCCCACCGTCACCCACCCCTGCAGTTCCACCCGTGCCAGCCACCAGCTCCAGCCAAGAGCAGGAGCAGAAACAGGAGGGAGCCGCCAAGGCCTGCGGCCAGTGCTGGGGACAGAAGGAATACATCAGGGTCACATGTCACTGCAGGGCTCCTGCAATCCCAGTGACCCCATGTGACCCCACCTGTGACCCAGGGTGAGCGAGGTGTCACCTCCAGGGCCAGCTCTGGGCTGAGTGCTCGGAACACGCAGTGCCTGTCCTGTCCCAGCTGGTTGGTGGCCACGCACTGGTAGGTGCCCAAATGTCCCACATGGACGGCTCCAAGCTCCAGGAGGGGAGCCTGGGCCACCTCGTACCCGTCGTGCAGCCAGGTGAAGGTGACAGGGGCTGAGTCCACCTGCACCGAGCAGCGCAGGTTCACTGGGTCACCTGGGCGCACCTGGAGTGCCGGGGGACCGGGGGTGAGGCTGCGGGATACATGGCAGGATTCTGGGGAACAGGGATGTCCCCGGGTGGGGTCCCTTGGGGGCAGTGGGGGCTCCCCGTGCCCATCCCCGCACTCACTGCGCACCGTGACGCCGAGCCGGGCGCTGCTCTTCCGCACGGCCCCCCCCTCGGAGCGCACCTCGCAGCTGTAATTCCCCGAGTGGGAGACCCCCACGGTGGGCACCAGGAGCTGCGGGAACCCCTGCGGGCCCCCCACCAACTGCCCGTCCCGGTAGAAGCGGTACAGGAGGGGGGCTGGGGGCCGCAGGGGGCTGGGGGTGCTGAGGCAGCTGAGATTGAGGGGGGACCCCTTGGGGAGCTCGGGGGGACCCTCCAGCACTGGCACCGTGAAGAGCTCTGGGAAGGAGATGGGGGAGGGGAATTTGTGACCCCGAGTTGCTGGGGAGGGGCTGTGGGGGTGTCGGGGCGGTGGCTGTGGGGGTGCTCACTTTGCACTGTCACTGGCACCGGCGCCAAACGCAACTCCAGAGCGAAAGCAACGACTGAGAGATTCCCACCCGGCCGTAGCAGCTGTAGATGCTGCTGTGGTGCAGCTCCAGAGGGGACAGGGACAGCTCGGTACCATTCTGGAGAGTCCATAATTTCTCCTCCTTGCGGTAGAAGGACACCAAGTTGAGTGGCAGGTCCCTCCTGCGGCGGCAGCGCAGTGTCACCGTGTCCCCCATCCAGCAGCGCCTGCTCCGGCACCTGCAGCACCAGCCAGTCTGGGGGACAGGGGGACCTGTCACAGCCGATGTCACCGGGGCCCCTCATTGTGTCACACGAGCGGTCCCCAATTCCAGCATGGGGGTGCCCCTGCACTGGGATGCTCTGGGATGTCCCCATAGCAGGGAGAGGATCTGGTCACACCAGGGGGTGACCCCTGGAGCTGAGCCCACCCTGAGCCCTCTGAGTCCCCGCAGATGCCAGGGTCGGGACACCCAAAACCCCCTCACCATTTAACACGGTCGCGTTGGGGCTGGCCCCATTGCCGCGTCTGTAACACCAGTAGGTGCCACTCTCAGTGACAGTCAAGCTCTCAGGTCTATCCTTCTCCCAGAGCTGCCTCTCCTTGAACCAGATGGTGTTCCCAGCGGGCCCCGAGCCCTGGCAGGTCAGTGCCACCCGGTCCCACAGCACCGCCGGCGTCCAGGGGGGCTCCACCAGTATCTGGGTGCTCTGGGCACCTGTGGGTGACAGGGGACACCAGCCTGCCAGGGCCACCACAGGGCTGGGGACAGTGGGGCAGGGACATGGCATCCCCCGAGGACTCACCAGCGAGGCCGAGGGTCTGGGCTGGAAGGGAGAAGGGACAGGGCTAGGTGGGGGTCACCCACAACACGTCACCCCCCCCAGCCCCACGGCCACATCCCCATGGTGCCTGTCCCCTTGTTCCTGTCCCTCATCCCACTGTCCCCACAGCTGCCCCAGCCCCAAGGTGCCAAACACCCACATTTCTGTCTCCCTGTCCCTGTCCCATTCCTGTCTCCAAATCCTTCACCTAACAGGAGCAGCGCCACCTTCCCGGCCATCCCAGTGTTCCCGGCCATGGGCACTGGCTGTCACTCGCTACTGTGGCCACCTGTCCCGTGGCTGGCAGCTCTTGGGATAAAGGGGAAGGAAGCGAGCTCAGATCTTATCTCACTGTGCTGGTGGCGCTTGGTGGGGGCAGGGTTGCCACAAGCTGGGGACAAGCTGCGGGCAGGGTGGGGACAGTGTGGGGACAAGGCTGGGTGGCAGAAGGTGGGACATGGAGTTCTCAGGACTGGGGGGCTCAGAGGGTGTGGCGAGCCAGGGATGGTGTCCAGGGGAATGGGGGTCCTGAGGACGGGGAGTCACCAGGGCTGGGGGGACTCAGGGGATATCCAGAGTCTCCCCACTATGGGGGACACAGACCCAGAGCCCCTCAGAACCTGCCTGGGGTGACCCCAGGCCACCAACACATTGGGTGGGCTGTGCTGGGTCACCCCAAAATCGGAGGCAGACAGGGAAGAACTGTGACCCACAGGCCTGCCCAGCCCTGGAACCCCCATTCCACTGGGACTCCAATCAAGGGACCCCCATTCCTTCTGTCCCCCCTCTCTGGGAACCCATCCCAGGGCTGCCATTCCCCAGGATCTCCATGGGCCAGGACCCCAATTCCCAAGGAACCCTCTTCCCCAAATTCCACCCTTTACAACGCCCTTCCTCCAGGACCTTGATTCTCCCAGGACCCCCCATTCCCCTGGACCCCACCCCTGGCTCCTGACACCCTCTGAGCCCCCCAGTCCTGGGGGCTCCATGTCCCACCTTGTGCCACCCAGCCTTGTCCCCACCATGTCCCCACCCTGCCCACAGCCTGTCCCTGGCTTGTGGTCACCCTGCCCCCACCAAGCGCCACCTACACATGAGGATGAGAAGTGATCTTGCTTCCTGTCACTTTATCAGATGAGCCACCAGCCAGGGGACAGGGGACCGCAGCAGCGTGTGACAGCCAGTGCCCATGGCCGGGGACACTGGGATGTCCAGGAAGGCGGCGCTGCTCCTGTTAGGTGAGGGATTTGGGGACAGGAATGGGACAGGGACAGGGGGAGAGAAATGTGGTGGTTGGCACCTTGGGGCTGGGGCAGCTGTGGGGACAGGGCGACGGGGATGGGGGACAAGGACAAGGGGACAATCACCACTGGGATGTGGCTGTGGTTCTCGTGGGGGTGACCTGTCGTAGGCGACCCCCACCCAGCCCTGATTCTTCTCCCTTCCAGCCCAGACCCTCGGCCTCGCTGGTGAGTCCTCGGGGGATGCCATGTCCCTGCCCCGCTGTCCCCAGTCCCGTGGTGGCCCTGGCAGGCTGGTGTCCCCTGTCACCCACAGGTGCCCAGAGCACCCAGCTCCTGGTGGAGCCCCCCTGGACACCGCCGGTGCTGTGGGACCAGGTGACACTGACCTGCCAGGGCTCGGGGACCGCCGGTGCCACCTCCTGGTACAAGGACGGGCAGGACTTAAGACTGAAAGGGCGCGACAGCTTCACTGTCACCGAGAGTGGCACCTATTGGTGTTACAGACCCAGCAGTGGGTTCAGCCCCGCCGTGACGGTGTTAAATGGTGAGGGGGATTTGGGTGTCCCCACCCTGGCACCCGCGGGGACCCCGAGGGCTCAGGGTGGGCTCAGCTCCAGGGGTCACCCCCTGGTGTCACCAGAGCCTGTCCCTGCTCTGGGGACATCCCAGAGCATCCCAGTGCAGGGAGACCCCCGTGATTGAACTGGGGACCCCTGGTGTGACACAATGAGGTGTCCTGGTGACATCGGCTGTGACAGGTCCCCCCTGTCCCCCAGACTCGTTGGTTCTGCAGGTGCCGGCGCGGGCGCTGCTGGAGGGGGACACGGTGACACTGCGCTGCCGGCGTTGGCGGGACCTGCCACTCAACTCGGCATCCTATCGCAGCGGGGAGAAATTATGGACTATCAAGAATGGCACCGAGCTGTCCCTGTCCCCTCTGGAGCTGCAGGACAGCGGCATCTACAGCTGCTACGGCCGGGTGGGAAACCCTCCGCCTTTGCTTCCGGTGACGGTGCCATTGGCAGTGACAGTGCAGGGTGAGCACCCCGCAGCCACCGCCCCGACACCCCCAGAGCCCCTCCCCAGCAACTCGGGGTCACAAATCCCCCTCCCCCATCTCCTTCCCAGAGCTCTTCACGGTGCCGGTGCTGGAGGGTCCCCGAGCTCCCGAGGGGGTCCCCCTCAATCTCAGCTGCCTCAGCACCCCCAGCCCCCTGCGGCCCCCAGCCCCCTCCTGTACCGCTTCTACCGGGACGGGCAGTTGGTGGGGGGCCCGCAGGGGTCCCCGCAGCTCCTGGTGCCCGCCGTGGGGTCTCCCACTCGGGGAATTACAGCTGCGAGGTGCGCTCCGAGGGGGGGTCCGTGCGGAAGAGCAGCGCCCGGCTCGGCGTCACGGTGCGCAGTGAGTGCGGGGATGGGCACGGGGAGCCCCCACAGCCCCCTCGGGACCCCACTTGGGGACATCCCTGTCCCCCAAAATCCTCCTTGTGTCCCCCAGCCTCAGCCCTGTCTGTGTCCCCGCAGTGCCCGTGGCCAATGTCACCATCACCCCCGGTCCCCCGGCACTCCAGGTGCGCCCAGGTGACCCCGTGACCCTGCGCTGCTCGGTGCAGGTGGGCTCAGCCCCTGTTACCTTCACCTGGCTGCACGACGGGCACGAGGTGGCTTGGGGTCCCCTCCTGGAGTTTGGAGCCGTCCATGTGGGACATTCGGGCACCTACCAGTGCGTGGCCACCAACCAGCTGGGACAGGACAGGCACTGCGTGTTCCGGGCACTCAGCCCAGAGCTGGCCCTGGAGGTGACACCACAGGGAAGCACTGGGCACCACTGGATCACAGGTGGGGTCACTCGGGGCTCCTTTGTGGGTCTGAGATCCCCAGATCACAGATGACCCAGGGTCACCCATGCTCTGTCCCTGGCAGTGACACAAATGGAACAGGGCACAGGAGGGGAACTCATGAGGTCACTGGGATTTGCAGAACCTCTGGGGTGACCCCAGTGACCCCAGTGTGTCCCCCTCTATTTCCTGCAGTGGCTGCAGTGGTCGTTGGGTCCCTGTTGTTCCTGGTCCTGCTCATTGTGGCCTTGTACTGGTGGATCCACATGGGTGGGTGACAGTGGAGGGCAGGGGTCCTGGAGAGTGCTGGGAAGGCCCCAGAGAAGTTGAGGGGGCAGCACCCACAGCCCCTGACTGGGGAGGGGCTGAGCCCCCAGTGACCTTGGCTCAGGGCCCTGGGGTGTCTGGGGAGGGGCTGAAGGGTCCTGCAGGGATGTTGGGGGTTCTGTCAGGGCTTTTTGGGGAATTCACAGGGTCCCCCTCCCTTCCAGGTTTGGGGCTCTGGGGGCTCAGTGTGTTGGGGAAGTGGGGTGGTTCAGGGTTTCTGGGGGTGTCAGGGATACCGGGGGGACATGGAGGGAATTGAGGGTCTGGTGGTGGTTCAGGATCCTGAGGGTTTGTGGGGAATCAAAGTCACCCCTCCAGTTTTCCTTTGCAGGTGCCAGGAAGCACCAGGAAAGGTGAGTGCAGGCTCTGACCATGATTTGGGTTTTCCCCAAACCCTCAGGGCCTCCCATTTCCTTCCACACACCCCCTTATTCCCACAGGGTCCCCCCGCTGGAGGATCCTCAGGCGACCTACATGGAGCTGTGGGGGCCACATGGGCAACCTTGGGAACCCAGTGACACCTATGACAATCTACAGCAAAAGTTGTGACACTCTGGGAAGGGGGAGGTCCTGGGGGGAGGGGAAGCCCCCAAAGTTAGGGGCAGCACCCAGGGCCCCTGGGCTGGGGGAAACTGAGCCCACAGTGACCTCGGTCTAGGGGGTCCTGGAGGAATTTGGGGGGTCTTGGTTGGGCTCCAGGGGCGTCCCTGAGTGGGCTTGGAGGAACATTGCGGTGGCACTGGGAGCTCCTGGAGGGTTTGGGAAGGTTATGGAGGGCTGTGCAGGAATGTTGGGGGATCATTTTTTGTGGTCCTGGGGGAGTTTGGGGGCTGCCCCTCCCTGCCGGGCTTTGAGTTTTGTTGCTCAGAGGGTCGGGGACACTGAGTGGGTGTGGGACACTGCAGGGGTGCAGAAGTTCTGGGGGGTTCAGAGGTGCTTGGGGTGTCCTGGGGCAATCAGGGGTGCAGTGGGAATCGGGGATTTGGGGGTTCCATGGGTGAGTGGAGCTGCCGAGGTCCCAGGGTCCCCATGGTGACCCCCTCCCCTTTTCCTTGCAGACACCAGAAAGCCCCAGGACAGGTGAGTGGGCAACTCGGGCCGGGACTCCCCTTCCCCCCTCCCTAGACACCACCCACACCCCCCCCTTATCTCCACACAGCCCCCGGAGGAGGGGGCGGTGCTGGACCCCCATGTGGGCACCGAGTGTGCAGGGGATGAGTACAGGGGGGGACAGGGACATGTCACCGACGGGTGTCAACCCCACGCAGGTCCCCAGCGCCGGAGTCTCTCGCAGGACCCCCCTGCCACATCCCCCAGGTGACCACGAGAAGCTGCCAGGACCCCACGGGCGAAGGAGGGACCCCAGTGACAGCTACGGGAACGTGCAGTGACACTGGGGACACTGGGGGGCACTGGAGGTCCCTGCGCGAGGGAACCTCCCATGTGTCCCCCCCCCATCCCCAGCCTCCCGTGGTTTCTCACCCTGCCCAGGAGGTGGCCACGTGTGTGGGTCCCATGTGGGGCCGCCAAGAGCTCCCTGTCCCAGTGCTCCCAGTGCTCCCAGTACCCACAGGGGCTCCCCATTCTCTCCCCCAGTGCCCGGGGGCGCAGGACCCTTGTCCTTCTTTTTGGATACAAAACGCAGCTTTTGCAATAAAATGGGAGAAATGGTTTGTGTTTCTCAGCTCTGCCCGCTCAGCTCGGGAAGGAGGAGGGTCCCGCTCAGGTTGTTGAGCAAACCACAGCCAGGCTTTTTTCCCACAGAATTCTCACCTTTGCAGCAGCTCAAAAGCTGCGAGAATCAAAGCCAAGGGGGCGGAGAGCCTCAGGTCCTGGCTGCCACCTGGGGCTGGCCAGAGCAGGGCTGCCCTGCTGGGCGGGAGTGCTCCCTGCAGCGCCCCCTGCTGGGCGGGAGTGCTCCCTGCAGCGCCCCCTGCTGGGCGGGAGTGCTCCCTGCAGCGATCCCTGCTGGCCGTGGCCAGAACTACATCAGAGATGAACAAACAGCCCTAAATTGGTTGGAAAATTCTGTTCTCTTGTCGCTGTTTTTTCTGTTCTGTTCTATAAATTTCCTAGTATTTTTTCTGTTTTTGTTTTCTTACATTTTTGCCTGGCAGCCCCATATTTTTCTCATGTATAACATTTAGAGGTATGTGTCCTCTTCCCATTCCAGGATCGCTTTCCTTGGAAAACTTTTCTCTTTTAACGTAACACAGGTTCCAACTCCTGTTTTCCAGTGCGGATGGGGCAGACACTCAAGAGCAGACAGGGTCACACACTTGGCCACCTCATGTTTTGCCTTTTAAGCCCTGGGACCACCAAGGGCTCTGCCCCAAGCTGGGACTCCTGGTCACTCAGCCACTCAGGAGCTGGGTTTGGGAGAGTGCCCCACTGTCCCCAGTGTGCCATGGGTGACAGACTGACTGACACACGGGGCGCTGTGTCACCAAATGCAAGGCCTGACCCAGCCCTGCCACACTCAGGAATTCCAAAATATCTCGAGACATCCAACCATTCCTGTCCCTGACACCCCACTCTGTACCATGGCCGGATCCCCACTGCCCTGGAAAAGGGGGAGGCTCTGGAATCCCTCGGCGTCTTTGTGACATCATCGTGTGGGGAACACAGCACAGGAGGGGTTTGAGACAAGGCAGAAGAGAATCCAGAGCACTGGTTTGTAGGGGCAGCCCAAAATTGGAGAATCCCATTCCTAAAGCCCAACAGAGCTGAACAAAGAAACACCATCTCTGCCCGTTGAACCAAAAAGCTGCATTTTGGTGCCAATATAACAGAAACGAGTCCTGTGTTCCCCTGTCACTGGGAGGAGAGATGAGGAGCTGTGGGTGTACTGGGAGTGCTGGGAGGGGCATTGCAGAGGCACTGGGAGTACAGGGGCACTGGAGGAGAGAATGGGAACCACCTGGATATACTGGGAGCAATGGAGAGGCACTGGGAGGGGAAATAGGGAGCACTTTGGGGTACTGGGAGCAGAGTGGGGATGGAATGGGGAATTGTCTGAGAGTTCTGGGAGCATTTGGATGTGGAATGGGGAGCCACTGGTGGTAGTGGGAGGGGGATGGAGGAGCCTGGGGGTTCAGGGGAGCTGTGGGTGCCCTGTGCAGCCCGACACGTGACCCCCACTGCGCCCACCTACCCGTGAATGTTGGGAGCAGTGGGGGAGACACAGTTGTGTGGCTTCCATGGTGCCCCCCAGTGACCCCAATGCCCCCATTGTCACAGCACATTCCCGTAGATGTCCCCAGTTTCCTTTGGTCGCCCATGGGTTGCTGCCAGCTCTGCGTAGGTCACCTGGGGATCCTGGAGTGTGGTGGCCCAGGGAGACACTGTGAGAGACACTGGCTGTGGCATCTGGGCAGGGGGACACTCATGGGTGACGTGCCCCTCTGCGTGTGTCCCAGCCCAGACTCACCCCCTGTCTGCTTGGTGCTCACGACGTGGGTGTACAGCACCTCCCCCTCCTCTGGGGGGGCCAGGGGCTGCGGGGGGACCCTGAGGGAATAAAGGGGATGTGTGGGAAGGAATGGGAGGGCTTGGGGGTTGGGGTCAAAGGCCAGAGTGTGGTTTGAGCCCCCCACTCACCTTTCCTGCTGCTTCCTGGCAGCTGCAAAAGAAAGAGGGGAGGAGTAACTGTGGGGTCCCCAGGACTGTGACCCCCTCTCAGGAATCCTCAAACCCCACTGCACCCTCAGTTTCCCCCAGGATCCCTGAGCATCCCTGGTGCCTCCAGAACACGTGGACCACCCCAGTGCTCTGGCTCCCTGAGCCCACCAGAAGCTCAAGCCTGGCTGGGAGGGGGACCCTCCAAATTCCTCTCAGATCAGTGAAAGAAACCCCAAAATCCCTGCAAGGCTTCCAGCAACACCCGAAATCCTTCAGGACCATGACCAAAGGTCTTGAGCACCCAGCACAGCCCAAGTGAAGGGCTGTGGGTGATGCCCCAAATTTTGGTGGCCCCCAGCTCCCCAGGGCCCCCCCATTGTCTCCACTGTCACCAACCCCTTTTGTTCCACTGGTGCCAGCCCACAGCTCCACCCAGGAGCAGAAGGGACCTGCCAAGGCCTGCAGCCATTGCTGGGAACAGAAGGGACACATCAGGGTCACCTGTCACTGCAGGGCTCTTGCAATCCCAGTGACCCCGTGTGACCCCATCTGTGACCCAGGGTGAGCGAGGTGTCACCTCTAGGGCCAGCTCTGGACTGAGTGCCCGGAACACGCGGTGCCTGTCCTGTCCCAGCTGGTTGGTGGCCACGCACTGGTAGGTGCCCGAATGTCCCACATGGACTGCCCCAAGCTACAGGAGGGGACCCCACGCCACCTCGTGCCCGTCGTGCCAGGTGAAGGTGACAGGGGCTGAGCCCACCTGCACCGAGCAGCGCAGGGTCACGGGGTCACCTGGGTGCACCTGGAGTGCCGGGGGACCGGGGGTGATGGTGGCATTGGCCACGGGCACTGCGGGCTCACAGACAGGGCTGAGGCTGGGGGACACCAGGAGGATTCTGGGGCACAGGGATGTTCCCAGGTGGGGTCCCAAGGGGGTTGTGGGGGCTCCCCGTGCCCATCCCCGCACTCACTGCGCACCGTGACGCCGAGCCGGGCGCTGCTCTTCCGCACGGCCCCCCCCTCGGAGCGCACCTCGCAGCTGTAATTCCCCGAGGGGGAGACCCCCACGGCGGGCACCAGGAGCTGCGGGGACCCCTGCGGGCCCCCCACCAACTGCCCGTCCCGGTAGAAGTGGTACAGGAGGGGGGCTGGGGGCCGCAGGGGGCTGGGGGTGCTGAGGCAGCTGAGACTGAGGGGGGACCCCTCGGGGAGCTCGGGGGGACCCTCCAGCACAGGCACCGTGAAGAGCTCTGGGAAGGAGATGGGGGAGGGGGATTTGTGACCCCGAGTCCCTGGGGAGGGGCTGTGGGTGTTTCGGGGTGGCGGCTGTGGGGTGCTCACTTTGCACTGTCACTGGCACCGGCGCCAAATGCAACTCCAGAGCGATTCCCACCCAGCCGAAGCAGCTGTAGATGCCACTGTGTTGCAGCTCCAGAGGGGGCAGGGACAGCTATGTGCCATTGTGGAGAGTGCCCAGTTCCTTCCAGTCGCAGTAGAAAAACACGGAGTTGAGCGACCAGTCCTCCCTGCGCTGGCAGCGCAGTGTCACCGAGTCCCCTCCAGCAGTGCCCGCACCAGCACCTGCAGCACCAGCCAGGCTGGGGGACAGGGGGGACCTGTCATAGGTGATGTCACCGGGACACCTCATTGTGTCACATCAGCGGTCCCCAGTTCCAGCACGTGGTCTTCCCTCACTGGGATGCTCTGGGATGTCCCCAGAGCAGGGACAGGCCCTGGTCACACCAGGGGGTGACCCCTGGAGCTGAGCCCACCCTGAGCCCTCGGGGTCCCCGCGGGTGCCAGGGTGGGGACACCCAAACCCCCCTCACCATTTGACACCATCAAGGAGGGGCTGAACCCACTGCCGCATCTGTAACACTGGTAGGTGCCACTCTTGGTGACAGCCAAGCTGTTGAGTCCCTCCTGCCCCCAGCACCGCCCGCTCCTGAACCACATTGTGTCCCCGTCGGTCCCTGAGCCCTGGCAGGTCAGTGTCACCCGGTCTCACAGCACCGCCGGCGTCCAGGGGGGCTCCACCAGGAGCTGGGGCTCTGGGCACCTGCAGGTGACAGGGGACATCAGCCTGCCAGGGCCACCACAGGGCTGGGGACAGCGGGGCAGGGACACGGCATCCCCCGAGGACTCACCAGCGAGGCTGAGGGTCTGGGCTTGAAGGGAGAAGGGACAGGGCTGGGTGGGGGTCACTCACGACAGGTCACCCCCACAAGCCCCACCGCCACATCCCCGTGGTGCTCATCGCCTTGTCCTTGTCCCCTCATCCCTGTCCCATTCCTGTCCCCCTGTTCCTGTCCCCACAGCCACCCCACAACCCCGATCACACTGAGGGGCCACTGGCTCTGTCCCTCACTTGCTCTGCTGGCCTTGGGGACCTCCGGGGACCCCACAGCCCCCCTTTGCCCCCTCCCCACCGCTCTCTGCCTCACCAGGGCCCATCCCCGGGGTGTCAGGCCCATGCCCGGGGCACTCACCCCACAGGAGCAGCGCCACCTTCCCGGCCATCCCAGTGTCCCCGGCCATGGGCACTGGCTGTCTCTTGCTGCTGGGGCCCACCTGTCCCCTGGCTGGTGGCTCTTCGGATAAAGGGGAAGGAAGAGAGCTCAGATCTTATCTCGCTGTGCTAGTGGCCCTTGGTGGGGGCAGAGTGGTCACAAGCTGGGGACAAGCTGCGGGCAGGGTGGGGACAGGGTGGGGACAAGGCTGGGTGGCACAAGGTGGGACATGGAGATCCCAGGAGTGGGGGGATCAGAGAGTGTGGGGAGCCAGGGATGGGGTCCAGGGGAATGGGGGTCCTGAGGAGGGGGAGTCACCAGGGCTGGGGGGACTCAGGGGATCCCCAGAGTCTCCCCACTCTGGGGGACACAGACCCAGAGCTCCTCAGAATCTGCCTGGGGTGACTCCAGGCCACCAACACATTGGGTGGACTGTGCTGGTTCACCCCAAAATCTGAGGCAGCCAGGGAAGGAGCTGTGACCCACAGGCCTGCCCAGCCCTGGAACCCCCATTCCACTGGGACTCCAATCTAGGGACCCCCATTCCTTTTGTCCCCCCTCTCTGGGAACCCATTCCAGGGCTGCCATTCCCCAGGGTCTCCGTGGGCCAGGACCCCAGTTCCCAAGGAACCCTCTCTCCTAAATTCCACTGCATACAATCCTTCTTCCCCCAAGACCTTGATTCTCCCAGGACCCTCCATTCCCCTGGAGAGTCATCCCTGGCTCCTCACACCCTCTGGGCCCCCACTCCTGGCAACAACTCCATGTCCCAACTTGTGCCACCCAGCCTTGTCCCCACCCTGCTCACAACCTGTTCCCAGCTTGTGGTCACCCTGCCCCCACCAAGCGCCAAGAGAACAGTGAGATAAGATCTGACCTCGCTTCCTTCCCCTTTATCCCATGAGCCACCAGCCAGGGGACAGGTGGCCCCGGCAGCGAGTGACAGCCAGTGCCCATGGCTGGGGACACCGGGAGGGCCGGGAAGGTGGCGCTGCTCCTGCGGGGTGAGTGCCCCGGGCACGGACCTGACACCCTGGGGATGGGTCCTGGTGAGGCAGAGAGCAGTGGGGAGTGGGCACAGGGGGGCTGTGGGGTCCCCTGAGGTCCCCAAGGCAAACAGAGCAAGTGAGGGACAGAGCCAGTGGCCCCTCAGTGTGACCGGGTTTGTGGGGTGACTGTAGGGACAGGAATAGGAAGACAGGGATGTGGGGACAGGGACAAGGGGATGAGCACCATGGGGATGTGGTCATGGGGCTTGCGGGGGTGACCTGGTGACTCCCCCTCCTCAGGCCCCCCCATTCGCCTGGACCCCACCCCTGGCTCCCCACACTCTTTGAGCCCCCCACTCCTGTCCCACCTTGTGCCACCCAGTCTTGTCCCCACCATGTCCCCACCCTGCCCACAGCCTGTCCTCAGCTTATGGCCACCCTTCCCCCTCCAAAGGCCTCCTTCACATGAGCATGAGAAGTGACCTCGCTTCCTGTCCTTTTATTAGAAGAGCCACCAGCCAGGGGACAGGTGGCTACAGCAGCGAGTGACAGCCAGTGCCCATGGCCGGGGACAGCGGGATGGCCGGGAAGGTGGCACTGCTCCTGTTGGGTGAGGGATTTGGGGAAAAGAATGGAACAGAGGGAGAGAAATGTGGGGTTTGGCACCTTGGGGCTGGGGCAGCTGTGGGGACAGGGGGATGGGGAACAGGAACAAGGGGACAGGCACCATGGGGATGTGGCAGTGGGGCTGGCGAGGGTGACCTGTTGTGGGTGACCCCCACCCAGCCCTGTCCCTTCTCCCTTCCAGCACAGACCCTCGGCCTCGCTGGTCAGTCCTCTGTAGCTTTAAAAAAGACTAGGGTTATGCTAGTCTTTAAGAGCTACTTGAGCCCAGATAGCTAAGAGGGGTTCAGGTAGCTCCTTGGCTACCTGCCAGCGAGGAACAAAGGCTGGGACCCGTAGCTGAATCGTTCCAAAGACAGTTTATTCTTCGAAGGGGGTTTCAGCTACAGAGTCCGATTATTTCAGGTAGGAAGGGATATTTATACATTTCAAGGGGATTGAAAAAGGAACCAATTAAAACTACTAGTTAAACAAAATATCCAATTATATTTCACTTAACACACTAAGAAAAAACTAATCACCTTGCTAAACTAAAAACCAATAAGGATCTTAAAAGATAAGGGGTCTTCACGGTGGGAATTATCTCATTCTAGAGGAATTTTCTTTGTCTCTAGGGGAGAGAATTCCAGGGGTACATTTCTGGGGGTTTTGTATCATCCACAATTCCTCTCTCTGTATTTACAAAGAGAGCGTCTTTGACGGTTTTTTTGAAACACTAAACCATACATGAAAACATAGCTAACACAATGAGAATGACAATGAGAATCCACACAATGCCCTTGACCAAAGAAGAAACCCATCCCGCCAGTCCCCATTGTCCGAGGGGGTTGTTGACCTAGTCTGGGGTGGTTTCTGTTTTCAAGTCTTTCACGAGGGTTTTCAGCTTCTGGATGTTTTCTTGGATGGATGTGGAATGGGAAGAGAGGTTGAAGCAGCACATTCCTTCAAAGTCTTCGCAGCCCTGTCTGTGGGAGAGCGGCAGAAAGTCAATTGCTGCTCGGTTTTGCAGAGTTGCATGTCTTGTTGTTTCCTCATCTTTCAAGAGATCACTCAGAGCAGCAGATGTAGCATTGGCTTGCTTACTAAGCCAGCACCCCAAATGGTCAATGTCTCCAAGGGCTTTTGCTGCTGATGCCCATGGATAAAACAGGGAGGTAGCAATTGTTTTGGGTTTGTTCCAAACATACAATACAGGGTTGCAATTTTCATCAAATTGAGTATAGGATCTTTTTCACACGTTTTGACTTTCTTTTTCCAATTATGTAACAGAGTGGTGTTGGGGGTGAGGGTAGAAAGCTTGCCAAGACTACGTGGCCCCCCTTGAAGACGGGAGGGAATTCCGGCCCAAACTCGGTCACCACAGATGAGAAACGTTCCCTGGGGTAATTTTCTGGGTTGGAGAGAGGACTCAGAAATTCTGGGTGCGGTGTAGTTACACCAGTCTGGACTATTGTATGCTTTGTTTATGGGTGAAATGTCTTTCCTGTATGTGTTTTTGTACAGATCTACTTCATGCAAATTTTGTCTTGGGCGTTTAAAATAAAATTTGATGCAAAATGTTGCTTTGGAGGACCCCAGCAAATCCAATTCTTGGGGTTCCTCACGAGTGTATGGCAAAAGTTTTGTCCAATCATCCCAAGTGTCCACTGGGTTGGGTCTCTTACCTGTGGTGCGAAGGAGTTCTGAGTTTTGAACGGGCCACTCATCTGCTGCAAATGGGATTCCCACTAAACATGCAGAAAGTGGGTTGTCAAGGTTGCCCAGGGATAAACACAGGTTGTCTTGTTTTAATGTCTTTGCTAAAGTCACCCAAATGTTTTGGGACGGTTGTGGGTTGATCCAGCCGAAGGCATGTGGTATGGTGAAGGACATCCAGGCTGCAGTGAGGACAACACTGACGGAGATATTTTTCATCTTTGGACAAGGATGAGATTTCTACTAAGGAATGCAAGCAAAAATTGTTATCATGGAAAGGGGAAGAATTGGATTCTGTCCTTTCCTTTTCTCCCCCTGCATTTTTATAAAATTAGGGATAGGGTTAAAGATATCAATAAAAATAATTAAAAGGACAAAGGTTTTTTCCTTGGCAAAAAGTTAATAACATTTCAGCTTAAAACTACTTAAATAACAAAAAAGTTCAGCTTAAGGCTTGACTGAGGCAGCTGTGCGCTGCTTAATTTTTGTTTCGTCAGCTGTCTAGTGACAGGATGATTTTTTCTTTGGTTTGCAGGTACTTTGTGAAGCTTGCGTCTCCAGGCAGAGCTGGTTTGATTTTGAGGAGGCTTTGTGTTGGCCTCAGGAGGATTTTTTTCATTGCTGGATTTGGGTGTGTGGGGTGGCTGTAGGGACAGGAATAGGGAGACAGGGATGTGGGGACAGGGACAAGGGGACAAGCACCATGGGGATGTGGTCATGGGGTCTTGGTTGGGCTCCAGGGGCATCACTGCGTGGGCTTGGAGGAACATTGAGGTGGCACTGGAAGCTTCTGGAAGGTTTGGGAAGGTCATGGAGGGCTGTGCAGGGATGTTGGGGGATCATGTTGGGGTCCTGGGAGAGTTTGGGGGGTGACCCTCCCTGCCGGGCTTTGAGTTTTGTTGCTCAGAGTGTCGGGGACACTGGGGGGCTTGGGGACACTGCAGGGGTGCAGAAGTTCTGGGGCGTTCAGGGGTGCTTGGGGTGTCCAGGCACAATCAGGGGTGCAGTGGGAATTGGGGCTCCAGTGGGGATTTGGGATTCCCGTGGGTGCTTGGAGCTGCCGAGGTCCCAGGGACGTTCAGGGGTCCCAGGGTCCCCATGGTGACCCCCTCCCCTTTTCCTTGCAGCCACTAGGAAGCCCCAGGACAGGTGAGTGGGGGGCTCGGGCCGGGACTCGCCTTCCCCCTCCCCAGACCCCACCCAGATCCCCCCTTATACCCAGAGGACCCCCTGGAGGAGGGGGCAGTACTGGACCCGCACACAGGAACCGAGTGTGCAGGGGGTGAATGCAGGGGGTGACCGGGACACGTCACCCACAGGTGTCACCCCCACCCAGGTCCCCAGCCCCAGAGTCTCTCGCAGGACCCCCCTGTCACATCCCCCAGTTGACGACGAGGAGCGGCCGGGACACCACGAGCGAAGGAGGGACCCCAGTGACAGCTACGAGAACGTGCAATGACACTGGGGACACTGGAGGTCCCTGCCCAAGGGCACCCCCCGTGTGTTCCCCCCACACTGCCCAGCCTCCCGTGGTTGCCCACCCTGCCCGGGAGGTGGCCACGAGTGGGGGTCCCATGTGGGGCTGCCCAGAGCTCCCCGTCCCAGTGCTCCCAGTGCTCCCAGTGCTCCCAGTACCCCCAGGTGCTCCCCTTCCCTCCCCAGTGCCAGGGGGCACAGGACCCTTGTTCCTTTTATTGGACACAAAACGCAGCTTTTGCAATAAAATGGGAAAAATGGTTTGTGTTTCTCAGCTCTGCCCGCTCAGCTCGGGAAGGAGGAGGGTCCCGCTCAGGTTGTTGAGCAAACCACAGCCAGGCCTTTTCCCCCACAGAAAGAATTCTCCCTTTGCAGCAGCTCGAAAGCTTCGAGAATCAAAGCCAAGGGGGCAGGGGGAGCCTCAGGTCCTGGGTGCCACCTGGGGCTGGCCAGAGCAGGGCTGGCCAATGCCCATCCCTGTGCACTGGTCAAGGGGAGAAGCTCCACAAAACCTTCCCGGCAGCCAAAAAACTGCTTGTGGGCAAAGCTGGGGGCGTGTGAGCACCAAAATGTGTCTAATGGAGCCACAGTAGCCTAAAATCCCAGGAAAAGGCAACAGAGCCATGTGTTTGTGCACAGGGATGGTTCAGCAGCACGGCTGAAATTCAGGAACCCCGGCCCTAATTACAACAGCTCGTTAAGGGTCTGCTGCTCCCTCTCCTCCTCCTCCTCCTCCCCCTGTGGCCGCTGTGTGGGGACCAGCAGTGGCCCAGGAAGAGCAGCAGCTCCAAACGTGCTGTTGAGCCCCTGAGGAGCCCTGGCAGTGTCAGCAAGGAGCACCTGCTTTCCTCAACATGCCCGGGGAATTCAACATTGCCAGAGCTGCTGTGCCAGGGCTGAAGGAGGAAAAGGCAGTGAAAGGCTGAGGGTTTTCAGGAATTGAGGTGGAAAGGCACGAGAGGTGCTGTTGTGCCACACTCAGGTGCTCCAAAATGTCTCGGGACACCCAACTTTTCCTTTCCCTGGCACCCCACCTTGTTCCATGGCCTAATCCCCTCTGCCCTGGAAGAGGGGGAGGCTGCAGAAACCCCCCCGGGGCCTTTGTGACATCATTGTGTGGGGAACACGGCACAGGAGGGGTTTGAGACAGGGCAAAAGAGAATCAACAGCATTGGTTTGTAGCGGCAGCCCAAAAGTTTTGAAGCCCATTCCTAAAGCCCGACAGAGATTCCAGAGATGCCCATCTCTGCCAGTTAACCAAAAAGCTGCATTTTGGTGCCAGCAAGGGGAAAAGATGTCCTGTGTTCCCCTGGCACTGGGAGGAGAGATGAGGAGCCTTGGTGGTACTGGGAGTGCTGAGAGGGGCATTGCAGAGGCACTGGGAGTACAGGGGCACTGGGCAAGAATGGGAACCAGCTGGATGTACTGGGAGCAATGGAGAGGCACTGGGAGGGGAAATAGGGAGTCCTTGGGGGTCCTGGGAGCAGAGTGGAGATCGAATGGTGAAGTGTCTGAGGGTTCTGGAGGCACTTGGATGTGGAATGGGGACCTATGTGCAAGTTGAATGGGGGTGAGGAAGCCCTTGGGGGTTCAGGGGGCATGGGGAGATTTGAGGTTCCCGTGCTGCCTCACCCGTGAACCCCCACTTCTGCCCACCTACCCATGAATGTTGGGCACCCATAGGAGCAGTGGGGGAGACACACATGTGTGGCTGTCCACACGGTGGGGTGCCCCCAGTACCCCCAATGCTCCAATGTGACCAGAGCTCCCCAGAGCCCCCAGTGTCCCGAGTGTCCCCCAGTGCTCCTAGAGCCCCCCCAGTGCCCAGCTGTGCCCCAAGTGTCACAGCACATTCCCATAGATGTCCCCTGCCGTCGCCCATGGTTTGCTGGCAGCTCCACGTAGGTCACCTGGGGATCCTGGAGTGTGGTGGCACTGGGGGACACTGCAAGAGACACTGGCTGTGGCATCTGGGCAGAGGGACACTCATGGGTGACGTGTCCCTCTGCGTGTGTCCCAGCCCGGACTCACCCCCCGAATGCTTGGTGCTCACGACGTGGGTGTACAGCACCTCCCCCTCCTCTGGGGGGATTGGGGGCTCCGGGGAGGCCCTGAGGGAATAAAGGGGATGTGTGGGAAGGAATGGGAGGGCTTGGGGGTTGGGGTCAAAGGCCAGAGTGTGGTTTGAACCCCCCACTCACCTTTCCTGCTGCTTCCTGGCAGCTGCAAAGGAAAGAGGAGAGGGGTAACTGTGGGGTCCACAGGGCCCTGACCCCTCTCAGGAATCCTCAAACCCCACTGCACCCTCAGTTTCCCCAGGAGCCCTGAGCTCCCTTGGTGCCTCCAGAACCCCTGAACCACCCCAGGGCTCTGCAGCCCCTGAGCCTCAGAAGCACAAGCCTGGCGGGGAGGGGGAACCTCTAAATACTTCCAGGATCACGGAATGAACCCCCAAAATCCCTGCAAGGCCTCCAACACCACCCCAAATCCTTCAGGACCCTGAGCAAATGTCCTGAGCGCTCAGTGCAGCCCAAGTCAGGGGATGTGGATGCCATCACATCACCCCCACATTTAGGTGGTCGCCCAGCTCACCCGGGGCCTCCACTGTCCCCATTGTCACCCACCTATGTTGTTCCACCAGTGCCAGACCACAGCTCCAGCCACGAGCAGGACCAGGAAGAGGAGGGACCCGCCAAGGCCTGCGGCCACTGCTGGGGATGGAAGGGACACATCAGGGTCACCTGTCACTGCAGAGGTCCTGCAATCCCAGCGACACCATGTGTCACCTCACCTCCGTTCCAGTGTCCCTGCGGTTTCACGGGCACTGTGGGGACAGAGAAGGGGCTGAGGCCAGGAGGGAGGGGCTGGCACACGGTGTGGGTGGATGAGGGAGTCTGCATGGTGGCAGAGGGTCTCCTTCACCCAGGACAGTGACCCCGTGGTGCTGGGAGTCATCGTGTGGTGTGGGATGAGGGCATGTGATGGATGAGGGGTGGGGGATGAGGATGGCATGAGGGTGAGGTGAGGGTGGGATGAGGGATGCTGTGTCCAAGGGCGGAGATGGCCGTCACCTGGTGGCAGGCATGGAATGGCGTGGGTGGGATGTGATGGGTGCCATGGGGCACATCAACGGGGGCATCACCCCAATGCCAAGGGTCTCAGTGCCCTGGGAGGGTCACGCTCAGTAGGGTGAATGTGACCTGATGTGCAGTGGGGGATGTGACAGCTGGGTTAGGGATGCATGGCTTGGATGTCCTGGGTGGGGGCACCTGGAGCCAGACGGTCCCAGTGCTCTGGTCTGTGACACCCAGTGGTGGGGGCTGTGAGCTGGCCTGGGCTGGGCTGGAACTGATGTGGAGGGGATGAGGTGGAATGGGAATGTGTAGAATTGGGGATGCTGTGGATGGGGTCACCCCCAGCCCAAGGGTCCCGCTCACCCAGGACAGTCACATTCAATGCGGGGCTCTTGGCCACACTGTCCCCATCGCTGACCCTGCACTGTAGTGTCCACTGTCATTATACCCAAAGTGCCGCAGCTCCAGGCGAGGGTGAGGGCCCAGCGGTGTCCTCGATTCCCCCCCGGTGCCAGAAGAAGGAGAGAGGACCTATCCCCATGGCCACCATGCAGCTCAGCACCAGCCAGTACCCCAGTGCCACCTGTGCCCCGGGGGGCTGCACTGACAGGGACACTTCCAAGGGTGGGACTCCTGCGGGGGGACAGAGGAGGGACAGGGGACCTGGGAGGTGGGGGGGAAACCAGGGAGCAATGAAGGATGTAGGGAGTGGGAGGATCAGACTGAGATGGGGGCATCCCAGTAAGGAAGAAGATGGTTCAGAGACCAAGGGGGGGACACATGGAGAGGATTGAAGGAAAGGTTATGGGGAACCAGACGGGGATGGTGGGACCTCTGTACAATGGAGGGATAACAGCAATGGATGCAGGCACCAGAGAAGGCGACGGGGTGACCGAGGGAGAGAGCTGTGAAGGCAGGGTGGCACGCAGAAGGTTGAGCAGGGATGGGAGACCTGGGAGGGCTGTGGGGGCTCCCCGTGCCCATCCCCGCACTCACTGCGCACCGTGACGCCGAGCCGGGCGCTGCTCTTCCGCACGGCCCCCCCCTCGGAGCGCACCTCGCAGCTGTAATTCCCCGAGTGGGAGACCCCCACGGCGGGGCACCAGGAGCTGCGGGGACCCCTGCGGGCCCCCCGCCAACTGCCCGTCCCGGTAGAAGCGGTACAGGAGGGGGGCTGGGGGCCGCAGGGGGCTGGGGGTGCTGAGGCAGCTGAGATTGAGGGGGCAACCATCGGGGAGCTCGGGGGGACCCTCCAGCACCGGCATTGGGAAGAGCTCTGGGAAGGAGATGTGGGAGGGGACTGTGACTCTGAGTCCACTGAGAAGCGGCTTTGGGGGTGTCAGAATATTGGGGTTCCAGCCGTGGGGGTGCTCACCATGCACTGTCACAGTCACCGGTGCTGACAGTGACATTCCTGAGGCCACAAAGCCCTCGCAGCGGTAGTAGCCACTGTTGTGCAGCTCCAGGGAGAACAGGGACAGCTCGGTGGCCCCAAGAGACTCCCCCAGCTCCTTCTTGTCCTTGTAAAATCGTACCATGGTGACAGGGTTGTCCTGCCATCCCCGGCAGCGCAGTGTCACCGTGTCCCCCTCCATCAGTGCCCGTGCTGGCACCTGCAGGACCAGCGGGTCTGTGGGACAGGAGGGTCCCGTCACACTGAGGAGCCTGAGACAGGTCCAAAGTGGGTGCCAAGGGCACCAGGGAGATTTGGCTGGAGTGTCCACTGCGTGGGAGGTTCACAGGGACACCAGGAGCGGCCACTGGCACAACTGTCCCTATGGTGGTCCCACCACACTGGGATGCACTGGGACGTCCCTGTGTGCAAGGGACAAACTCAGGCCACATGAGGTGTGTTAGGCCACCCACGGAGTGGAGCCTACCCAGACCTATCGGTGAACCACCCTGAAAATTTCAGAGCCCCCTCACCATTTGACACCACAGCGGGTGGGTGCTGATCCCACTGCCGGGTCTGGAACACGTGTAGGTTCCGTTCTCAGTGACAGTGAAGCTGTCATGCAACTCCTGCCCCCAACGCTTCAAGTTCTTGTACCAGGTGGTGGCACTGGCAGTCCCCAAGCCCTGGCAGGTCAGTGTCACCCGGTCCCACAGCACCGCCGGCGTCCAGGGGGGCTCCACCAGGAGCTGGGTGCTCTGGGCACCTGTGGGTGACAGGGGACACCAGCCTGCCAGGGCCACCACAGGGCTGGGGACAGTGGAGCAGGGACATGGCATCCCCCGAGGACTCACCAGCAAGGCCGAGGGTCTGGGCTGGAAGGGAGAAGGGACAGGGCTGGGTGGGGGTGGCCCTGCAGGGACACCACCACAGGGACACAGAGTGCGGTGTCTGTCCCCAAGCTCTGGCAATGGGAACACTGGTGTAGCATGGAGGTTTTGAGGACAAGGACACCTTGGTCACCCTGGGCTGAGGCAGGACATGGGGACACTGTGGACACCCCCTGTGTGCACAGGTCACCTCCCCCAGCCCTACAGCACCTGTCCCCATGGCCACATCCCATGGTCCTGTACCCGTGATCCCATTCCCATGGCACCTGTCCCCATGGCCCATCTGCATGGGATGTGGCCCTTGTACCTGTCCCTGCATCCCTGTCTCCCTGTCCCCAGAGCTGCCTCAGCCCCAAGGTTCCTTTTGCCACATCCTTGTCCCCACATTTCTATCCCTCTGTTCTGTTCCCCTCTTCCCCTGTTCCTGTCCCCCTGTTCCTGTCCCCCTGTTCCTGTCCCCACGGCCACCCCACGACTCTGGTCACACTGGGCTCCATGCCCATGCCCTGGCTCTGCTGGCCTTGGGGACCTCAGGGGACCCCACAGCCCCCCTGTGCCCCCTCCCCACCACTCTCTGCCTCACCAGGGCCCATCCCCGGGTTGTCAGTGCCCTGGGGCACTCACCCCACAGGAGCAGCGCCACCTTCCCGGCCATCCTGGTGTCCCCGGCCATGGGCACTGGCTGTCACTCACTGCTGGGGCCACCTGTTCCCTGGCTGGCAACTCTTCGGATGAAGGGACAGGAAGCAAGGTCACGTCCTGTCCCCATGTGTAGGTGGCCCCTGGTGGGATGTGGACAGGATGGGGGCAGGGTGGGGACGTTGTTGATCATGAGGTTGATGGTGGGACACGGTGGGGAGAGGATGTTGTTAGAATTTGGAGTTTTAGGTGGTGCAGGGGTTTAGTATTGGGTGGACACCAAGGATGGATGCCCAGGGCACTGGGCTGCCAAGGATGGGGTCCCATGGGAATGGGGTTCCCAGGGTTTGAGTGGATTCATACTCAGGGATGAGGGACCGAGAACAACATGTCCTCGAGGTGTTTGTGACCATGGGATGGATCCCAGGGATGGGGGTCCCAGAGACATGGTACCTAAGGAATGAAGGTCCCATTTTTGGATTCCCAGGGGAATGGGCGTGCCAGGGATGGGCAGTGGCTGGGTGTGCCTGTGGGTCACAGCTCCTTCACAGGGTGCCTCAGATTTTGGAGTGACCCAGGGCTCAAAGCTTGGGTGCTCCTTTCCTGGGCAGGCACCACGTGGGGGTCCTGGGTATCTTTGCTTCTGAGCCCTTCCCTGCCCTTGACTTTCTCCTCTCTTTATTTCTCTGTTTTCTTTATTTTCTTCACATTTGTGCCATGCCCATTCACCCCCAGTTCCTGGCCTAGAATGCTTAAGGAGGACCTGGGCAGTGAATGGGTTGGGTGGACCCCAGGGAGGGAAAAAAGGGGCTGAGGTGTCTGCAGGGAGGTTTGGTGAGACTATGGGGAATGGGAGTGTCCAGCTGTGCCCCCCAGGACTTTCACTTCCTCTCCCCGGCAGCAGAAGGAAGAGGCAGTTTGTGCTGAGTCACATGGGGGTGGGTTCTGTTCTGAGGGGCACATCCAGGGGGCCACATCCTTCCCAAGAGGGTCCAGTCCTGAGCGATGGTGAATCCAGGGATTCCAGACTTCTGCATTCTCGCTCCTCCCCTGCAGGATCTGAGCCGGCAAGAGCAGCTTGGGAATGGAGCCCCAGGCAGGAAGGAGCTCCCAAACTCCTGCTCCTTGAAGCCAGTGGCCATCCAAGTGTGGGGCCCAGCCATGGCCCAGCCCCAGGGCACAGGGATGGGCATTGGCCAGCCCTGCTCTGGCCAGCCCCAGCTGGCAGCCAGGACCTGAGGCTCCCCCCGCCCCCTTGGCTTTGATTCTCGCAGCTTTTGAGCTGCTGCAAAGGTGAGAATTCTTTCTGTAGGGAAAAAAGGCCTGGCTGTGGTTTGCTCAGCCCTGCAAGAAGCACAAAAGCCAGTGTGAGCCCAAGCAGTGGCTCTGCGAGGCCCTTTGATGGTTTTCAGAGCAGGGCTGGCTGGAAAACCCCCTGCAGGGGCGGCTGTGAGGGAACCAGTCCGGAAATGCAGCAATTGATCATTTGGTGCCTGTCCCCAAGGCACTGAGAGAGCCCCAGAACTGCTGCAAATCCCACAACAATCTGCTCAACAACCTGACCAGCTCCCTCCTCCTTCTTCCTGCCTTGCGGTGGTTGGCAGTGGCCGGATGCCCCCGCAACCACCGGTCTCTCTCTGCCCTCTGCACCAGAACAGGGAGAGAAAATTGAACAAAGGGCTCCTGGGTTGAGACAAGAACCAGGAGAGATTGCTTATCAAATCCTGCCATGGGAGAAACAGCCTTGGAATCAGAGATATTCATTGACTTGATTGCGGACAAAATCAGAGCAGGACAAGAAGTCAAATAAACCCTTCTAAACACTTTCTCCCCAGCACAAACACATTCCCAGGCTCTCCCACTTCCCTTCATCAGCTAAAGGAGATGGGAATGGGGCCCCAGCTGTTCAGCACAGGTTGTTTGTGCCTCTGCTAAACAAACGTGGGGTACCTGCCTCGCAGGGGGGCCCTTCTCCAGGGACTTTTCCAGCACGAGTCCTTCCCGTGGGCTGCAGCTCTGCCCCAAGTGTTCCAGCAGAAGCTTTGCATGCACTCACAGCTCCTTCAGGCACCTCCTGCTCTGCCAGGGGCTCCTGCAGGGCTGTAGGGGAGTCTCTGCTCCCCGAGGACCTCCACAGGCTGCCAGGGAATCTCCAGAGCCCCTGTGCCCCTCCTTCCTCCCTGCAGGGCTGTTCCTCTTGCAGCCTCAGGCTCCTCTTGGCTGCAGCTATTCCATGTCTGCCATCCCTTGGATTTGCCCTTCCCAGCTTCTGGAGCTTCTGCATCCACCCCCCTGCCCTCTATCCCATATCTGCTCCAGGACATCCCGTGAGTCCCGGGAGCTGTTGGGGGAGCTGCCTGGCAATAGTCACTCCCGATATGTCACGACAGTGGCTTTGGGCACGCTGTCACAATGGGCTCAGACACATCCCAGCCATCGGTTCCATCCCATTGTGACAGTCGGCTCAGGGACATTGTCACACCTCCCACACTCCATGACAGCGCCGGCACTGGCAGTGCCATGGCAGCCGCGACTGCCGGCACAGGGTCCCGGTCCCTCCATGCCAGAGGCTCTTCACAGGGGTCCCACCTCCCCCACTGTGGGCAGCTTCATCCACCGGGATTTCTGTCTGTCCTTCTCAAGGTCTCCCCCCAGAGATTCTCAGCTGGGATACCGATCTTCCTAATCCAAATGAATTCATTTAACTATTAAAGTACCCCTTCATTCGGATGCCTTAAGAGGCTGACCTGGACAGACACTAGACAGAGTTAAAGGAATAAAATAGGGATTTACTAAAAGGCCTTCCATGAATTCACCTTGGGCACTACAACAGCCCAGCCGAGGCTACATCCAAGCTAGACTCAGAGTCATGAGTTTTCACACTTGCAGAAGTTTTGATCCATTCACATATTGGAGTTAATTCCAGCTCCACGTTATGCAGTCCATCCTCCCAGATTGCTCTCCCCAATTCACTGTTGTTTGCACTTTTTGTATGAATTATACATTTTGGGCCTGAAGCTGCATCCGTGTCCTAGGTCCTGGGGCTGGAAAAGGTTTCTTTTGTCTGACTCAACTGTGAGAAGAATTTGCAAACACTTTGTTGGGGGCTGTTTTTTTTCCTTTCCTCACTGTGGAATTTTTCCCCATTGACAGGCTAAGAAGCACTGATGGCTAGTGACAGGAGAAGGGGGAGACTCCCTGTTTCTTTTTTTGGGGTTTCTCTCGAAGGAAGGGGGAGGAAGGCGGAGAAAGGAGGAGGAACACTGTGAGATCAGAGGCAGGTAAAGGAGGGTGGGGGGCAGTGGCTCACTTGCTCGCTCTTGGAGGCAGCAGAGAAAGGCCGCTGCTGCTACCCAACCCCCGCCATCCCAACGCCAGGAGCTGCCTTCTCTGTTGTTGAACCCCGCACCACTGCCCTGCTTGTACGCCTTGTCACTTCAGTTTGCTATCTCCAAGCATCCTGTTCGAGCACAGGGACCGATGCTGTGAGCAAAGTCTCTCCTCCATCCCTTTCCCACCTGGGACACCGCTGCCATCACCCCCAGTGCCCCTGCAGCTGTGCGGGACCTGTCCCTGTCCACCACTGGTAACTGCAGCACAGGGAAGGGTGCCTGTGGCCAAAAGGACTGGAACTAGGTTACTGTTCTGTTTGTTGGTAATTCCATAGCTGTTGTTGTTTTGTTTATCTTGTTAGATGTACTAGTAAACAACTGTTATTCCTATCGCCATATCTTTGCCTGAGAGCCCTGAAATTTCAAAGTTATACTAATTCAGAGAGAGTGATTTATTGGTTCCATTTCGAGGTAAGACCCTTGTCACAGTGTGACTGGGATTTGCCATTTTCAATAGATTTAATTTTTCTTGGGGATCGAATTTAGGAGTAAAGACAAAGCATGCTTAAAACTTAAAAGGGGTACAAAAAGAAATTTATTAACAACACAAAACAATTTAGAACAAGGCTTCTAGACTACTCCCTCCTCCCCCTTTCATCATACCAGCAACACACAGAGAACACTTCAGTCAGTCATCTACTTAAATAATAATTTCAGTTCACCTTAGAGAGAAAAGTCCCTTCTTTTAGTTTAGGCTTAGAGGGTGTCTCACTCTCATAACTTGCATCTGCCCGGAAACCTACAAATTATGATTTTTCTTCCTCCCATTCTTACAGCCCTTCCAGAGCTGTATATGGGTTCTGAAAAACACATGGGGTGTCATTTTAAAGGCAGGCTGCTGAGAACACAAAAAAGTCTCTTTATCTCATTCTTCACTAAATATCTCTGTCCAAAATTCCAGTCCCAAAGACGGAGAGCTCCATTTCTTGAGGCAAAAATGTCTTCATCTCAGGCACTTAACCTCCCCAAGTATATTCCACAGTTTAAAGGAATTTAAGTAAAGTCACAATCCTCTAAAGCCCACCAAAAAAACGTTTTAAGCTACTTATCAGTGGCGACTTTTCCAATCTCTCCTTCTATAGAACTTGGTCTTCATTCTGCTGACTTCTGTAATTCTTCTTGCTTCATGCCTTTCGTTCTGGGGAGCTCAAGAAATCCGAAGTCTCATTCAGGCACTAAAAGTTAAACTTGTATCCAATCAGTAAAGAGCCAGGCCGAAGTCATGCTGGGAAAAACGCAGCCACCACGTGGAGATGAGATGGCTGGACTTCTTTCTGCCACCGCGCGGGGCCGGAGGGCTGAGCCGAGCTGAGCCGGGGCAGCGCTGGGCTCCCCCCAGGGTCGGGCCAGGCCTGGTCCCTCCAGAGCCATCCCGGGACCGGGACCTGCCGAGGCTGGGCCGGGTCTACCCCAGAGGCCTTCCCAGGGCCGGGCCCTTCCTCCTCCTGGGGCTCGGGCTGTGCAGGAGGCTGAGCCAGGCCCCATGCCGGGGTCCCGGAGCCCTGCAGGCTCCTGCTCACCTCCCCGACCAGAAAAGCAAAAGACACTACTAACCCTTTTTACCTGTGATTTGTGAAAGCAAAACAGCATTCTAATTGGTTTGCTGGGCTGTCAATCACCAACTCAGGTCTCTGATTGGTCCCTGCAGCCTCAGCAGAGGCTCCCAGAGAGGATACTGTTCTCTTTGTCTCAAGCCATGTGCTTCTCAAGTAGCTTCCTTGGGGGATGGGCCACCATCCCCCTCCCTGCTCCATGTGTCCCCAGCACAACCATGCTCTTCCCTTGCACACACCTGTCTTTTTCAAACCAGGCCAGTTTTTGGCACCAACGGTGGGGCCTAAAGTCATAGAGAGGAAAGGGTGGAAAAGGAATAACAGTTCTTGAGTGACCTGATTTTTTGTGTTAGTTGGCACCATGTTGTCCAGCTTACCCTGGTTCATGCTGCATGTGGTCACAGCTGTATCTCTCCCATTTGCAGGCCCTTATGTAAACATGGGTCCTATAACTAAAGCTACTGTAGTTGCTATCCAGTTCATTTTGTGGGTTGATAAGGTGAGAAATTAATGGATTTTTAACTTCGTCTGGAAGTCGGGCACATGGATCGAAAGCTATCGCACTCTGTGTGGTTTTGGGGTTACTTCAATAATGATGCTTACTGTGAGGAGGTGACAGCAGGGTGTCACTGTGTGACTGGGGTTTCCCAATTTTAATAGATTTAATTTCTCTTAGGGATTGAATTTTAGGAGTAAAGACAAAGCAGGCTTAAAACTTAAAAAGGTATAAGAAGAAATTTATTAATAACACAAAACAATTCAGAATAAGATTTCCAGACTACTCCCTCCTCCCCCTTTCCTCATACCAGCAACATACAGAAAAAACAGTTCAGTCAGTTATCTACTTAAATAATCATTTCAGTTCACCTTAGAGAGAAAAGTCCCTTCTTTTAGTTTAGGCTTAGAGGGTGTCTCACTCTCACAACTTGCATCTGCCAGGAAACCTACAAATTATGATTTTTCTTCCTCCCATTCTCACAGTCCTTCCAGAGCTGTATATGGGTTCTGAAACACATGGGGTGTCATTTTAAAGGCAGGCTGCTGAGAACACAAAAGTCTCTTCATCTCATTCTTCACCAAATGTCTCTGTTTAATATTCAAATCCCAAGACAGAGAGCTTCATTTCCCGAGGCAAAAAAAAAAAAAAAAAAAAGGTCTTCATCTCAGGCACTTAACCTCCCCAAGTATATTCCACAGTTTAAAGGAATTTAAGTAAAGTCACAATCCCCTAAAGCCCACAAAAAAAGGTTTTCAGCTACTTATCAGTGGCGACTTTTCCGATCTCTCCTTCCATGAGAACTTTGTCTTTATTCCGCTGACCTCTGTAATTCTTCTTGCTTTACTCCTTTCGTTCCTGGGAGATCAGGAAAACAATCTAGATTCTCATCCAGGCACTAACAGTTAAACTTGTATCCAATCAGTAAGGAGCCAGGCTGAAGCCATGCTGGGAAAAATGCGGCCACCACATAGGGATGAGATGACTGGACTTCCTTCTGCTGCCGCGTGGGGCTGGGGGGAGTGCCGAGCCGGGCCGAGCCGAGCCCTGCCGCGCGGGGCCGGGGGCTGAGACGAGCCAGCCGTGCTGGGCTATCCCCGGGGCCGGGCCAGGCCGGGTGCCCCCACCCCCAGGGCCACCCGGGACTGGGGCCCACTGGGGCCAGAGCCGGGGCTGGGCGAGGTCCACCCCGGGGCCTTTCCGGGGCCGGGCCCTCCCTCCCTGCCTCCCTGTGATTTGTGAAAGTGAAACAGCCGTCTAATTGGTTTCCTGGGCTGTCAATCAGCAACCCAAGTCTTTGATTGGTCCTCGCAGCCTCAGGGGAGGCTCCCAGAGAGGAGACTGTTCTCTTTCTTTCAAACCATGTGCTTCTCAAGAGGCTCCCTTGGGGGATGGGAGCCCATCTCCCTCTCTGCTCCACGTGGCCTCAGCACACAAGGGGAAATTTTCTCCCAAACCTTCACCCAGTTTTTTAAGTCCACCTCACAGTTTTCGAAGGGTTCAAATCCTCTCTAAATGCTAATTGTATCATACAGTGCTGGTGTTGCTCATATGCCTCTTAAACCTGTTCTATTTAACATCCAGAGATAAGGAGAGATTGGCTTGGATAACAACCCTGATACCTACCCCAGGAAATAGGGATGCTGCCCCAGAGCTTGACCCTCGCTCACAGCCCACCTCAGAAAGGAATCATGTGGATTGGGTGGGGGTTCTAGTGAAGGAGATGGGCAGATACTGAAGGAGTACCTTTTCCCATCTAGTGAGAAACCCTCCCGCTGCCTTAAAAGAGGGACAATCTGATGGTGCTGCAGTGGAACCCACAAACATTACAACCATCCAGGTTCCAGATGAACTGCAAGGGCAACCACAACCAGCAGCAATCGTTCCTGTGGAAACTAAGAAGACTAAGATGAAAACAAAGCACCTAGATAATAAGGATAAGAATGGAGGGCCCTCACAACCAGCAGGGGAGCCAGAGGCTGAGATTATCACTAAGTCCCTGTCATGTGAAAGTCTCCATAATCTATGAAAAGACATTGTGTGACGAGGCTGTGAGGCTTTTACAACTTGGCTACTTTGGGTCTGGGACCTTACGGCTACAGGTGTGCAACTGCATGGTACTGAGACCAGGAATTTGGGACCCTTGACCCAGGACTCCAGTGTGGATCAGGTATTTGTAAGGGAGCAGCTTTTCCTCTGGGAGCAGCTTTTAATGATGTGAGAGAGAGGTTTCTCCACAGAGACAGGATGCAGGAGCACCACCATAGAATGTGCTGGAAGACCCTTGAGGAAGGGATCCAGCAGCTGAGAGAAGTGGCACTGGAGGTACTTTTTGGGAGGAGGGGACACCATGGCAATGACCCTGACAAGGTCAGGTGCACAGGGCAGATGCTGTGAAATCTGGCAAACCTAGGACCATCTCATACACCACCTTCATTGTGACAACTAATGCTGATAACAACCGAGAGACAGTGGGTTCTGTTGCTAACAAGCTGTGTTGGGACACGTGGAAAGGGGGGGCGGGGTGGTGGCCCATCCCCCATGGAAGCCACATGTAACGCACATGCTCTTTAGGACAAAGGAGCAGGGGTCTTCTCTGGGAGCCTCCCCTGAGGCTGCGGGGACCAATCAGAGACCTGGGTTGGTGACTGACAGCCCAGGAAACCAATTAGAACGCTGTTTCGCTTTTACGAATCACAGGAAAGAAGTTAGTTTGTGTCTTTTGCTTTCGGTGGGGCAGGGGAGAGGAGCTGGCAGGGGCTCCGGATCCCAGCATGGGGCCCGGCCTGGGCTGAGCCCCGGGAGGAGGAAGGGCCCAGCCTCAGGATGACTCCCAGCCCCGGGAAGGCCCCGGGGTGGACTCGGCTCTGGCCCTGGCGGGTCCCGGCTCCAGGATGGCCTCGGGGAGGGGGCCCAGCGCAGCCTCGGCACGGCTCTGCTCGGCTCGGCTCGGCTCGGCTCGGCTCGGCTCGGCTTGGCTCGGCTTGGCTCGGCCTGGCCCGGCCCGGCTCCAGGCTTCGCACAGTGGCAGAAAGAAGTCCAGCCATTTCATCATCTCGTGTGGCTGCGTCTTTTCCAGCATGGCTTCAGCCTGAATCTTTACCGTTTTGGGTACAAGTTTAACTTTTAGTGCCTGAATGAGACTTCGAATTTTCCTGAGCTCCCCAGAACGGAAAGCATGAAGCAGGAGGAATTACAAAAGTCAGCAGAAGGAAGACAAGTTCTAATAGAAGGAGAGATGGAGGAGTCGCCACTGCTAAGTAGCTTAAAACCTTTTTCTTGTAGGCTTTAGAGGATCGTGACTTTACTTAAAATTCCTTTAAACTGTAGAATATACAGAATATACAGAAGCTGGTTGTAAATTATCCCGCCTTGCTGGCGAGCCCGCAAGGACGGGATAATCGCTAGGCTTGTATGTTCACAAATGCATGTAGATAATTGCAGCGCTAGGTTCAAGAAAGAAGATGCCAAAAAGACCGCGATGAACCCTCATCAAAAACCACCAGGAGACAGGAAAAGACCCCTAGCAACTGACGGAGCAAGCGCAAAGTGGCCGGAAGGATGACCTGGCAGAGAGAGCGGAGACCCTAAGAAGGGGGACCCGGAACACAGTCGGTGCGGCGGTGGATTTGGGGAAGGCAGCGACCCTTCCCCCTGTCGCCCAGCGCTGCATCTTTGCTTACTCTTTTCTGTAATAATAAATTGGCTACATAATTGGCTTTTAAGGCCCGTTGTGCTTATTTATAACAACCTGGTGCTGCGACTCGGATCGGAATTCGGGAAAAATTCCTTGTCTAAAGGGGCCCCCACCGACCAGTGGCCCCGGGACTTGGATTTCATCCCGGCCCCGACCGACGAACCTAAAGTGACGAAAAGAGGAAAGCAAAGGAGGTTCGAGGGCCCAATACACCCCTTAAATCTTGTGCACAAGGTCCGGACGAAGACGCAGTGGGACGCGTAAGTATTACGGGAACCGTCCGGGCGGGGTTGGGATCCCGGAGTGCGACTGTGTGGTGTGTGGACGAGAGGGGGGCTGGCAGCCAGACTCCCCAAGTGAGAGCGGACCCTCAGTAGTGCGATTCCCATAGACCCGCGAGGGCTTGGGCCATGAACCAGGGGAAGCGAAAGTTGATTGTGTGATTGAAGGCACTCCGGAAGAATGGGACAGGGGAAGAGTAAGCCCCCTGTGAGCATTAGGCTCCCACCTATACCTAGAGAAAGTCCCTTAGGATTTCTGTTAGATAATTGGGAACATTTTTTTAGGCACACAGGGAAAAGACAAAGCTAAAATGATACACTACTGTGTGGAAGTATGGGGTGGGAAGGAAATCTCAAAGAATGTGTTTTGGCCCATATACGGGTCCTCAGAGGACTGGGTGAAACAAAAACGGAATATTTGGGTGAACACTAAGAAACCCCTTTGTGCAGAGGAAAGTGACTATGCAAAGATCTGGGTGGAACGGCCAGAGGTATTTATCTTTAAATTAACAGAAAAATCAAGGGAAAATAAGAATAAGAAAAAGGGAAGCCAGCTAGAGGAAACTTTGATAGTTCCCCCTCCGTATATACCCCCACCTCAAGTACCGGGAACAGTAGACCCCAGGGCACCTCCTGGAGAGGATTCGATTCTGACCAGTCAGAGCATGCGGGGCCAGTTACCCGCAGTAGAGCCGGGAAGGATTATACCCACTGAGGGAAATACCGATGGGAGGGCCACAGCCAGGTATAGGGTTTGTATCAGTACCTCTCAGTTCAGGGATGTTAGGGATTTTAAGAAAGAGATGGGACATCTATTAGAAGATCCACTGGGGGTGGCAGAGAGAGTAGATCAATTCCTAGGGCCGAGCATGTATACTTGGGAAGAATTACAGTCCATATTAAACATCTTGTTCACGGCCGAAGAAAAGAATATGATCAGGAGGAAGGCATGCGTATTTGGGACGCACAGCACATGCAAGGACCAGCAGCAGATATCAAGTGGCCTTTGCAGAACCCCAATTGGGACCATCAAAATCCAGCTCATAGAGTCCATATGCAAGACCTTAGGACAATAATTGTGCAGGGGATTAGAGAGTCAGTCCCGCGAGGCCAAAACCTCAATAAGGCCTTTAATGAAAGACAAAAGAAGGATGAGACCCCCACAGAATGGTTAGAAAGGCTACGGAAAAATTTTCAACTTTATTCGGGGATAAATCCAGATGATCAAATGGGGCAGGCAGTATTAAAAGTGCATTTTGTTTCAAAATCTTGGGAGGATATTAGAAAAAAGATACAAAAGTTAGAGGATTGGCAAGACAGGGGACTGGATGAACTATTAAGGGAAGCACAGAAAGTTTATGTGCGAAGGGAAGAGGAAAGTCATAAACGACAAGTCAGAATGATGGTGGCTGCAATGCGAGAAAGCAGGAGCGGGGAAAAGGGACCGAAGCAGTTTGGGTGGAAGTCGGCTGAAGTTCGGGGTCCTGGTGAGAGGCAGGATTTGAAAGTGTGCTTTTACTGTGGAAAGAAGGGGCACTTCAAGAGGGAATGTCGCGTTCGGATCAGAGATGAGAAGGAGTTTAAGGAGGACTAGGGGGTCAGGGCTCTATCTCTTAGGGACCCGAAAACATCAAAAGGAGCCCTTGATAAAGTTAAAAGTGGGTCCCCACGGCCAGGAAATTATCTTCCTGGTCGATACTGGTGCAGAAAGATCAACGCTCCAGTCCTTACCCAAAGGTTGTGCCCTGTCTAGGGACACTGCCACAGTAGTTGGGGCAAATGGAGAACCCTTTGATGTGAAAATAATAAAGGAGGTGATGGTGGAATCAGAATCTAAAATAGGGGTAGGGGACTTTTTGTTAGTCCCAGAATCAGATTACAATTTATTGGGCAGAGATATGATTATAGAATTGGGTATCCAAATAGAGGTGATGGAAAAAGAAATAAGAATTAGACTCTGCCCTTTGAGGCAAGAAGATGAGAAAGAAATAAATCCGGAAGTATGGTATAACCCTGGAAGTGTGGGGCGATTAAAGATTTCCCCTTTTAAGGTCAAAATAAAAAACCCTGAAATACCTGTAAGAATAAAGCAGTATCCCATATCCCTAGAGGGAAGGAAAGGGTTAAAGCCTGAAGTAGACAGGCTACTGAGCCGGGGGTTGTTAGAACCTTGCATGTCACCATACAATACACCGATCCTCCCAGTTAAAAAGGCGGACGGGTCCTATCGCCTGGTACATGACTTAAGGGAAATAAACAAGAGAACCATAGCCAGATTCCCAGTGGTGGCAAACCCATACACGCTGCTGAGTAAACTAGGCCCAAATGATTTATGGTACAGTGTGATAGACTTGAAGGACGCCTTTTGGGCTTGCCCCCTTGATGAATCTAGTAGGGATTACTTTGCCTTTGAGTGGGAAGACCCGGACACTGGAAGGAAGCAACAGCTTAGATGGACAGTATTGCCCCAGGGATTTACTGAATCCCCAAACTTGTTCGGGCAGGCGCTGGAGCAGATTTTAACGGATTACCAGACAGGTCCTGGGGTAACCCTGGTACAATATGTTGATGATTTGTTGTTAGCAGGGAAAGAAGAGGAAAAGGTAAGAAGGGAGAGTATAAAGCTCCTAAATTTTCTAGGACTTAAGGGCCTGAAGGTTTCAAAGGCCAAATTGCAGTTTGTGGAAGAAGAAGTAAAATACCTAGGGCATTATTTGAAAAGGGGTGAAAAAAAGATAGACCCCGAGAGAATTCAAGCTATCTTATCACTACCAATACCAAAGAATAAAAGACAGATTCGGCAAATCTTAGGCCTCACGGGATATTGTAGACAATGGATTGAAAACTATAGTAGTAAAGCTAGATTTTTATATCAAAAGCTAGCACAAGAAGGGTTAATGAAGTGGACCCAGGAGGACACAGATAAACTGGAGGGATTAAAAGAGAGTTTAGTTCATGCTCCAGTTCTGAGTCTCCCAGATTTAAAGAGGCCATTCTTTTTGTTCGTAAATATAGAAGAAGGAATTGCATTTGGAGTGCTTACCCAGGATTGGGCAGGGAAAAAGAAACCTGTGGCATATTTATCAAAAATTCTAGACCCTGTAAGCAGAGGCTGGCCCACATGCCTACAGATGTTAGCAGGATGTGCATTGTTAGTAGAGGAAGCTAGGAAAATCACCTTTAATAGCAGCCTAAAGGTACTGTCTCTCCATAATATCCGGGGTGTAATGCAACAAAAGGCAGATAAATGGATATCTGATGCCAGACTCCTGAAATATGAAGGGATTCTACTAGAAGCACCAGATTTTACCCTAGAAACCACCACTCTACAAAATCCAGCTGCCTTCCTGTATGGAAAAATGGAACAAGGACCCCTAACCCATGATTGTTTAGCTACTATAGAAGAACAAATGAAGATTAGGCCTGACTTAGAGGAGGAAGAATTAGATGAAGGGGAAAAACTATTTGTGGATGGATCCTCCAGGATAGTAGAAGGGAAAGGAAATCTGGTTATGCTATTATAGGAGGACCTGATTTACGGGTAATAGAATCGGGAGCCTTAGACAGGTCATGGTCAGCCCAAGCGTGTGAACTGTATGCTATACTTCGGGCCTTGAAACTCCTAAGGGGAAAGGAGGGGACGATATATACCGATTCCAAGTATGGATTCGGGGTAGTGCATACCTTTGGGAAATTATGGGAAGAAAGAGGGCTAAAAATTCACAGGGAAGGGGTTAGTCCATCAAAAGCTTATAGTAGAAGTATTACAAGCCCTAAGGGGACCAAAAAGATAGCAGTAGTGCACTTAAAGGGACATCGGCCGGGAATGGACTTTAGGAGCAGGGGAAATAACGCCGCTGATCAAGAGGCAAAAAGGGCAGCAGTAAGGGAGATGGTTTTGAAGGAGAAGCCATATATTAGGAAAATACTGGAGAAGGAAGATGTGGAACTTATATTTACTGATGAAGAAAAAGAAAAATTGAGGAAAATGGGAATAAAAGAAGATAGGGGGAGGTGGATGACAGGAGACGGGCGAGAAGTATTGCCCAAGGCAGTAGCCCAGCGGATGTTGTATAAGTTACATCAGGGGACACACTGGGGGGACCAAGGGTTAGTCGACCATTTCGCGACTAAATTTATGAGCATTGGACTACGAGATATGGCTAAGCATGTCACCAAGAACTGTCCCACCTGCCTACGAGTCAATCGTAGCAACCTAAGAAAATTACCTCTAGGGGGGCGGCCATTGGCAAAAAGACCGTTTGCAAATCTGCAAATAGACTTTACAGAGCTACCCAAAGTAGGGCGGATTAGATATCTTTTGGTAATAGTAGATCATCTTACCCATTATGTAGAAGCATTTCCGACGGTCAGGGAAACAGCCCAAACAGTAGTAAAGACTTTGCTCGAAGAAATAGTGCCCAGGTACGGGGTGCCTGAGACTATCGATTCAGATAAAGGCCCGCATTTCACATCAAAAGTAACACAAGAATTAGCAAAAGCGCTAGGAATAAATTGGGAGAAACATACTCCTTACCACCCACAAAGCTCGGAAGGGTAGAAAGAATGAACGGGGAAATAAAGAAACAGCTGACTAAATTGGTATTAGAGACAAAATTATCATGGGTAAAATGCATTCCCTTAGCCTTATTAAATATTAGGACTCAGCCGCGGGCAGATGTGGGGCTGTCCCCATTCGAAATGCTATATGGAATGCCGTATAACCTAGAGAAGGTCCAGACTAACCCCAACATTAGTGATCAACATCTCAACAAATATTTAATAACTCTAATGAAGTTTAAAAAACAGCTATGGGAAAAAGGAATGTGGGCTCAGAGACCACCTCTAGATCTTGTGTTACATCAGGTACAACCGGGAGATTGGGTTCTGATCCGGAGTTGGAAAGAAAACCCGCTAACACCGAAGTGGGAAGGACCATATCTGGTGTTACTTACAACAGACACCGCGGTACGCACAGCAGAGAAGGGGTGGACTCATGCCAGCCGAATAAAGGGACCAGTAGATCCATCTGGATTCTCCGAGAAAAATAACACCCACTAGGAAATAAAAGGAACAGCCGGGGACTTAAAGCTCACTTTGAAAAGAACCTCACCTTGACACCCAGGAGAGTACATGAACGCGGGGGACATTTGGGTGGGGGATAATTGGTCACTACAGAAAGAGTTAATTGGAACTTCTGAGTCACCAGGATACTGTGGGAATTTAGAGGAACTTGCTCAGCAGCCATATTACAGACCTGTGAGATTAAAGTACAATGATCAATTATATAATGGAGAAAAAAACGTGAAGCATAACGATATTAGAGTAGCGTGTAGTTGGCTAGATTGCAATTGTTATCCGTTTGTATGTTTCTGTTGTAAAAATTGTAAGGAGTTGTGGTGGGTCCACTGCCAGAAAGGGAGGGCTCCTAAGAGTGTATGCCAGCCCTGCTGGGAGGAGCAGCGTGAGTTGACTGCTTTGGCCTTAAGCCAAAAAGTAGCAACTCGAGAGCTGAAAGTGGGATCCCCGCTCTGGTGGCAAATATATTCCAAAGGGGTAAACCCTGACTTATATTGCTATCACCCCAACGAACCTCCCGGACCATTTAACACAGACATCGTGTCAGTCAAGTGTCGTAAGCAAGTAAAAAGACTCAGGTGTGATATTCCACCATTAAAGGATAAAAATTGGCATTCCAAAAAGAAGTGGAAAAGAGGAGTGAGTTCCACCCCTGAAGAATATCCTTGCTGCCGTGAAGATGGTACACCTTGCAGCTAGCAGCAACCTAGCTGGCGAGCGAGGCAGAGGGGTAAGGAGTGGGGAAAGGGAATCTCACACAGAAATAACAGTGAAGGTGCTTACAACCCTCGGTAACCGGAGGCTTGAAGGTGATAGCATTAAGGGGGTTAGAGAAAGAACTAATTCTATTTACTGCTCTGGCATTGGGTGTCACCTAACTCTAATGGTGTACATAATAATAATAATAATGATGGGACTGGTAAAGGGAACACAAGAAAGCCATGAGCCCTTCAAATGGTCCCTCACTAGATGGGATGCCTCTAGTCCAATACAAACAGTTGTTGCTGTAGGAGCACCGAGTTTCATAGTGGGACTATGTAACCTAGCTAACATACTACGGTGTGGGAGAGTAGTGAATTTAACAGGATTTTACATGTGTCCGGTATCAAACCCAGGAAAGTCGTATTGTAATTACCCAGGGGAGTACTTTTGTGGATATTGGGGCTGTGAAACCATTGCCTCTGACTGGAGGACGAGAGGAGATCCTTTTCTGAAGGCAGAATTTGGACCGGTAGGCTGTGCCAAACCCTGGAGGGGACCCTCAGGAGAAATGTTATCCAGAGGAACCTGCTCCTTTGTATATCTTAATGTCTCCCAGCCAGAAAAAGCTGAATGGTTATTAGGAAAAACATGGGGGATCCGTCTCTGGGAACCAGGGAAGGATAGAGGCAATATGATCCTAATAAAAAAGAGCCTGTACCACATGATCCAAGCCCTGTGGGACCTAACCCAGTCATTGGAGACGGGGCGAAAGAAATATTGCAGATTTTTCCCCGAGAGAGAATGAGACGGAAGCCAAAAATGAGTCCAGAGGTTGGCTCGAGCCCACCAAAGAATATAATACACTTTGGAGGGTGATGCAAGCAACCTATAAGGCACTAAACCAGACCTACCCTAATTTAACCGAAGAATGCTGGCTGTGTTACATAGTGAAACCACCCTTTTATGAAGCTATAGGATCCGTCGCTGAGTCAAGACGAGTTAACGGAACAAACCCGAGGGAGTGTTTATGGGAAAAGGAACAAGGTAGTGTCCAGAGAATATCAATGGCTCAAGTGAGTGGAAAGGGGAGATGTGTGGGAAATATACCTAGAGACAAGAACCACCTATGCCATGTAAAAATGTCTGTATCAGATCCAAAGGAGCCGGCCGCGTGGCTCCTTCCTGCTGTAAATTCAAAATGGGTCTGTAACACTTTAGGGGTAACCCCGTGCATCTTTACAAAAGCCTTTAATGAAACCTATGAGTTTTGCATACAAGTCCTAATAGTTCCCCGAATTACCTACCATCCCGAAGAATATGTGTATGCTCAATACCAAACTCTAGAGAAACCCCATTTAGTGAAACGAGAGCCCTTCACAGCATTAACAGTGGCTGTATTACTAGGTATAGGAGCGGCTGGAGTGGGAACGGGGGTAGCGTCCTTAGTAAATCAACAAGCGGGATTTAAAGAGCTCAGGGTGTCAGTAGACGAAGATCTAAGGAGAATTGATAAATCCATAAAAGATCTCACAGACTCCCTAGATTCGCTAGCTGAAGTGACCTTGCAAAATAGAAGGGGACTAAATTTACTGCTTTTACAACAAGGAGGTTTATGTGCTGCACTTAGAGAAGAGTGCTGTGTGTATGCTAATCGAAGCGGAGTTATAAGGGAGACCATGGCAAAATTACAAGAGGGACTAGAAAAGAGAAAACAAGAAAGAGAAGCACAACAAAACTGGTATGAATCTTGGTTCAGTAAATCCCCCTGGTTAACGACCCTCTTGTCCACTATAGCGGGACCACTGATTCTGTTTGTTTTAATGCTGACCTTTGGACCCTGTATTTTTAACAAACTTATCAGTATAGTCAAGAGGAGATTAGAAGCTGCTCATTTAATGCTTGTTAGAGCAAAGTATGAGTCGCTAAATGGGGGGGAAATGGAAGACTATTTAGAACTCAGCAGAAAAGAACTGGCAAGATACAGTGAACAAAAGGGTTAAAAAAAAAAAAAAAAAAAAAGATTGTGATGAAACAAGTGACCTTTTGTTCACTGTCTATTACTCATTGAGGAAAAAGAGTGTATAAACAAACAACCCTACATGGGATAGGTAATAAAAAGAGGGACCTTTTGCCCGCTTAGTGTCTGGCAGTGAGACAGTTAACTGCCCTAGTGTCCTGCTTTGTTTAGATAAGCCTTTTGCCTCACTTATCTAACAGACCTTGAAAAGAAGCTGGTTGTAAATTATCCCGCCTTGCTGGCGAGCCCGCAAGGACGGGATAATCGCTAGGCTTGCATGTTCACAAATGCCTGTAGATAATTGCAGCGCTAGGTTCAAGAAAGAAGATGCCAAAAAGACCGCGATGAACCCTCATCAAAAACCACCAGGAGACAGGAAAAGACCCCTAGCAACTGACGGAGCAAGCGCAAAGTGGCCGGAAGGATGACCTGGCAGAGAGGCGGAGACCCTAAAAGGGGGACCCGGAACACAGTCGGTGCGGCGGTGGATTTGGGGAAGGCAGCGACCCTTCCCCCCCGTCGCCCAGCGCTGCATCTTTGCTTACTCTTTTCTGTAATAATAAATTGGCTACATAATTGGCTTTTAATGCCCGTTGTGCTTATTTATAACACCCCCAAGGCTCCCAGCGTCCTCGACCCTCTGAGCAACAAAACTCATAGCCCAGCAGCGAGGGCAACCCCAACCTCCCCATTCCCAAAAGTTCTTTGATAGAGAGTTCCCCCAACATCTCCTGCACGACCCTTCAGCATCTCCTCAGACACCCAGGGCCCTGAGTCAGGTTTGGGGCTCAGCCTCCTCCTGAGTCAGGGCCGTGGGGGCCAAATCCTTCTTATCTGGGCCTCCCTAGCACTCCTCCAGGGACCCCATCCCCATTGTCACCCACCCATGATCCACCAGTGACAGGCCACAGTGATACCTATGAGCAGGACCAGGAACAAAAGGGACCCAAAGCACAATGCAGGAAATACCCAATGAATCTCTGCAGAAATAGAGGGGGGACACACTGGGTCACCAGGGTCACCCAGAGGTTCTGCAATCCCAGTGACCTCATGAGCTCCTCCTGTGCCCTGTTCCATTTGTGTCACTGCCAGGGACAGAGCCGAGCTGACCCTGGGTCATCTGTGAACTGGATCTCAGACCAACACAGAACCCCACCACCTGTGTTCCAGTGGTGTCCAGTGGTTCCCTGTGTGTCACCTCCAGGGCCAGCTCTGGGCTGAGTGCCTGGAACACGCGGTGCCCTGTCCTGTCCCAGCTGGTTGGTGGCCACGCACTGGTAGGTGCCCCAATGTCCCACATGGACGGCCCCAAGCTCCAGGAGGGGACCCGGGCCATCTCGGTCCCGTTGTGCAGCCAGGTGAAGGTGACAGGGGCTGAGCCCACCTGCCGAGCAGGCGCAGGGTCACGGGGATCACCTGGGCACACCTGGAGTGCCGGGGACCGGGGTGATGGTGGCATTGCCACGGGCACTGGGGACACAGCAGGTGAGCGGGAGGCTGGACCAGATGGGGGGGGAATGGGTGAGAGGCGATGGGGATGGGGAGCCTGTCAGTGGACTGGAGACAGGGGTTTCAGCAGACTGTGATTGGTGGGTTACCAGTCACCCATGGGGTCTGGGGA
Source organism: Muscicapa striata striata (assembly GCA_030060385.1). Lineage (NCBI taxonomy): Eukaryota > Metazoa > Chordata > Aves > Passeriformes > Muscicapidae > Muscicapa > Muscicapa striata. The sequence continues at coordinate 36,036 of JAREIS010000540.1, read as the reverse complement.
GGACCGGGCAGAGGGTCCTGGCCATGAAGTGACTGCAGTGTGGGGTGAGGCCTATGGGGGATCTGGGAAGGGTGAGACATATGGGGAGTGGCAGGAGGGGAGTACAAGGGGATGGGAGGGGACCCCATTGAGGGAGAAGTGGACCCAGAGATGGGTGGAGTTGAGGCAGGCAGAGATGAGGGACAGGGATGAGATAGGACAGAGGGGACCCAGGGAGGGATGTGGGGTGGCTCAGAGAGGGTGGGGGAGCCCAGGGAGGGACTGGGGGGAAGCAGGGAGGGGTGGAAGGAAGCCAGGTAGGGAAGGAAGAGCAGAGGATGGAGCTGGGAACTCAGAAGGGGTTTGGGATGCCAGGCAGGGATGGGGGGACATGGAGACAGAATGGGACAAAGATGGAGGGAACCAAGAGATGGACATGGGAAGGTCTGGGTGACCCAGGGATGGATGGAAGGAGGGATGAGGAACCAGGCGCTGGTGGAGGAATGCTGGGAAGATGCTGGGGTTTCCCATCCCCATTCCCACATTCACCATGTGCTGTCACTGTCACTGTCACCGGCGCTGACTTCTCCCAGCACGGTGATGGCCCAGAGCTCACCCAGCCCCCGCAGCGGTAGCGGCCACTGTGGTGCAGCTGCAGGGGGGACAGGGACAGCTCGGTCCCACAGAGGGGCCCCCCAGATCCTTGTCCCCATGGTAAAATCGTACTCCAGTGACCGTGGCATCCTGCCAGCCCCGGCAGCGCAGTGTCACCGTGTCCCCCTCCAGCAGCGCCCGTGCCGGCAGCTGCAGCACAAGGCGCTCTGTGGGACAGGAAGGACCTGTCACATCTGGGGAGTCTGGGGGGCCCCAAAGGCCTTGGGAGGCACCAGGGGTCCCCCATTGCAGTAGGGGGTCTCACTGCACTGGGATGCTCTGGGATGTCCCCGTGTGCAGGGGACGGGCTCTGGTCACACGAGGGGTGTGACCCAGGAATGGAGCCCACCCAGAGCTCTCGGGGACACCGAGGGTGCCAGAGCAAACATCCCCCCTCACCGTTTAACACCCTCACAGGGGGGCTGAGCCCAGTGCCAGGTCTGTCACACGTGTACGTTCCACTCTCGGTGACAGTGAAGCTGTCGGGTCCCTTCTGCCTCCAGAGCCACCCGCCCTTGTACCAGGAGGTGGCACCGGCGGTCCCCGAGCCCTGGCAGGTCAGTGTCACCCGGTCCCACAGCACCGCCGGCGTCCAGGGGGCTCCACCAGGAGCTGGGTGCTCTGGGCACCTGCGGGTGACAGGGGACACCAGCCTGCCAGGGCCACCACGGGGCTGGGGACAGCGGGGCAGGGACATGGCATCCCCCGAGGACTCACCAGCGAGGCCGAGGGTCTGGGCTGGAAGGGAGAAGGGACAGGGCTGGGTGGGGTGGCACCGTGGGGACAGCAGTACAGGGACACAGAGTGTGGTGTCTGTCCCCAGACTGTCCCTGTGTGGCACAGATCCCTCAGGGACAGGGACACCAAAGTCACCCCATGCTCCAGCAGGACATGGAGGCACTCTGGGCACCCCAGAATTGGGGATGCCATGGCCACTCCATGCTGGCACAACTCACCTCCAACAGCTCCATGATGCCTCCCCAAATCCCTGTCCCACCATTGTTGTCCCCACGCTCATGTCCCCTCTCTCCTGTCCCTATGGCCACTCCACAACCCCAGTCACCACATACAATGGCTCTGGTGGTCTTGGGGACCTCAGGGGACCCCCCTGTGCCCCCTCCCCACCGCTCTCTGCCTCACCAGGGCCCATCCCCAGGGTGTCAGGCCCGTGCCCGGGGCACTCACCCCACAGGAGCAGCGCCACCTTCCCGGCCATCCCGGTGTCCCCAGCCATGGGCACTGGCTGTCACTCGCTGCCAGGGCCCCCTGTCCCTGAAGTGCTGACAGCTCTTCAGATGAAGGGAAAGGAAGCGAGGTCAGGTCGCATGTCATTGTGTAGGTGGCCCTTGGTGGGGGCAGGGTGGCCACAAGCTGGGGACAGGCTGTGGGCAGGGTGGGGACAGGCTGGGGACAAGGCTGGGTGGCACAATGTGGGACATGGAGTTCCCAGGAGTGGAGGGCTCTGAGGGTGTGGGGAGCCAGGGATTGGTGTCCAGAGGAATGGGAGTCCTGAAGAGGGGGAGTCACCAGAGCTTGGGGAACTCAGGGATGGGAGTCCCAGGGGCACGGGGGCTGCAAGGATTTGGGGTCATGGATGGGGTCCCAGGGATGAAGATTCAAGGGGAATGGGGGTCCTGGGACAATCAAGGTTCTGAGGCAAGGGGGACTGTAAGGGCTGGAATTTGGGGGAGAGGGTTCCTTGATAATGGGGGTCCTGGCCCATGGAGACCCTGGGGAATGGCAGTCCTGGGATGGGGGTCCCAGGGAAGGGGGCTCATAATGAATTGAGGTCTCTTTATTGGAGTCCCAGTGGAATGGGGGTGCCAGAGAAGGGCAGTGGCTGGGTGGGCCTGTGGATCACAGCTCCTTCCCTGGGTGCCTCAGTTGTTCTGGTGACCCAGGGCTCAGCACTGTCCCCGGGGTGTCCATGGTTTGGGGGTCACCCAAACCCCAAAGGCAGATTCCAAGGGGCTCTGTGTGTGTGCCACTCCCCCACCCCCACCCCACTCCCCGAACACCCTCCAGGGGCTCTTTCCTCTCTTCATTTCCATTTCCTTCTTTTAATTCCTCAATTTCACAACCCCCAGTCCGTGTCTTGATGATCCTGGGGGGCACCTGGGCAGGGAAGGGGCTGGGGGAACCCCAGGGTAGGAGAAAAGGGGGTACAGGGGGTACAGTGAGGGTTGGGGAGGCTGTGGGGGATGAGGGTGCTGGGCTGTTTCCCACACCCCAACACTCTGTCTTTCTCTCTCCTGCAGCAGAAGGAAGAAGTTCTGTCCTGGAGGATGGTGGCTCTGGGGATTCCAGACTTCCCCAATCTCGCTTGTCCCCTGCAGGATCTGAGCCAGCAAGAGCAGCTTGGGAATGGAGCCCCAGGCAGGAAGGAGCTCCCAAACTCCTGCTCCTTGAAGCCAGTGGCCATCCAAGTGTGGGGCCCAGCCATGGCCCAGCCCCAGTGCACAGGGATGGGCATTGGCCAGCCCTGCTCTGGCCAGCCCCAGCTGGCAGCCAGGACCTGAGGCTCCCCCTGCCCCCTTGGCTTTGATTCTCGCAGCTTTTGAGCTGCTGCAAAGGTGAGAATTCTTTCTGTGGGGGAAAAGGCCTGGCTGTGGTTTGCTCAGCCCTGCAAGAAGCACAAAAGCCAGTGTGAGCCCAAGCAGTGGCTCTGCGAGGCCCTTTGATGGTTTTCAGAGCAGGGCTGGCTGGAAACCCCCCCTGCAGGGGCAGCTGTGAGGGAACCAGTCTGGAAATGCAGCAATTGATCATTTGGTGCCTGTCCCCAAGGGACTGAGAGAGCCCCAGAACTGCTGCAAAGACAACCACAATCTGCTCAAAAACCTGACCACCACCCCCAGAACAAGGAGTCCCGTGGGACAAGACCCCGAACACGAATCCAAGCGTCACCAGCCCAGAGGAGCCCATTTCCCTCAGGGCAGGACCCCTCTGGATGTGCCCCCCAGGACAGAATCCATGTCCTGGCCAAAGCATGAACGGCCTCTTCCTTCTGCTGCAGGAAAGAGAAAGTGAAAATCTTGGGGCAACACTTCCAGAGAGCCCCATCCCCCAAACACTGCCTGCAACCCCCAGCCCCCTTTGCCCCCTTCTGGGATTCCCACTGGTTACCAGCTCACGTGTTCTCCTGGAATGGCTGAGCCAGGAAATCGAGGGATGGGAAAAAGCCCAGGGGTGTGTGGGGCAGAGCCAGAACCTCCCAGGACAAGCCTGGGGTGCCCCCCTGGCCATGAGCATTCTGTGGGGCTGTGCTGGGCTCTGAGTCAGCCAAAAATCTGATGCATCCCATGAAGGAGCTGTGACTTCCCTGTGCTCACCCAGCCACTGCCCATCACTGGGACCCCCATTCCCTTGCTCTCTCTACCCTGGGGACCCCCACCCCAGCTCTCCCATTGCCCAGCACCACCATTGCTTTGATCCCATCCCATGGGCTGCTTTTTCCCCCTTTCCCAAAGGGGACTTGGCAATTTTTTCCCCCTGCACCCCCAACCCTGGGACCCACATGCCTTGCATACCCATCCTTGGCTCCCTGCAGTGGTTCAGTCTCCAAATTCCAGCAACACTCTCTCCTCACCATATCCCACTATCACCCCCATGTCCCACAAGGGCCCAACCCTGCCCCCATCCTCTCCCCAACCTGCCACCACCAAGGGCAACCACCACAGTGAGATAAGACCTGAGCTCTCTTCCTTCCCCTTCATTCGAAGAGCCACCAGCCAGGGGACAGGTGGCCACAGCAGCGAGTGACAGCCAGTGCCCATGGCCGGGGACACCGGGATGGCCGGGAAGGTGGCGCTGCTCCTGTGGGGTGAGTGCCCCGGGCATGGGCCTGACACCCCGGGGATGGGCCCTGGTGAGGCAGAGAGCGGTGGGGAGGGGACACAGGGCGGCTGTGGGGTCCCCTGAGGTCCCCAAGGCCAGCAGAGCCAGGGCATGGGCATGGAGCCCAGTGTGACCAGAGTCGTGGGATGGCCGTGGGGACAGGGACATGGGAACTGGGATGTGAGGAAGGGATCATGGGGATCGAGATATGGGGACAGGGATGTGACAAAAGGAACCCTGGGACTGGGGCAGCTGTGGGGACAGAGACAGGGAAACAGGTATGCAGGGACAGGGACAAGGGCCACATCCCATGCAGATGGGGCATGGGGACAGGTGCCATGGGAATGGGATCACGGGCACAGGGCCATGGGGATGTGGCGGTGGGGACAGCTGCTGTAGGGCTGGTGGAGGTGTCCACAGTGCACACATGTGGTGTCCACAGTTTCCCCATGTCCTGCCTCAGCCCAGGGTGAGTGAACTGTCCTTGTTCTCAAAACCTCTGTGCTACACCAGTGTTCCCATGGGGACAGTTTGGGGACACCACACCAGGTCTCCCAGGTGCTGCACAAACACCAGAGTTATCCAGGGGCTTGTAGTTTCAGTGATGCAGCCTTTGGAGAGTTGCTCTTCCACCAGGTCATGCAATGCAGACAGTTTAACTTCTGAAAGGGTCCACTTCTTGACCCAGATGGGATCCTCACTTTTCCGGGTGAGCCGAGGGGTCAGTGGGAGAGTGCGTGCTTCAGCGGCCCCAATTAGAAATCCCATCATCGAATTTGGAGGGACGCTCCCCATTGGGATAGGACATCCATACCCCACAAGTTCGTGGGGGTTCTGACCACGAATGGGTGGATGGTTGCTAACCTGCCTTCAGGTCCTTCGTCAACGATGTTGTTCCTGCTTTGCATGGACACAGCGACGCCACCAATTCCAGAAATCATGCCAGCTACCGGTTGCAGGTCTGAGTTGGATGGCCACTCTGAGCCAGCGATGATGGTGACATCAGCTCCGGTGTAAATCATCCCTGGTCTGAGGATTCTTTCACCTTTGCAGGGAATGCTGCATTCAGTGATGAGTTTCTTTGAGCCCATGATCTGCACCCACAGTATGGTAGGGTTGAGGGGGATCTGTTGTAATTTTTCGGGTGCAAGAAGCCCTGTGCAATTGGTGTGTCCTGTGAAAGGAAAAAAAGCGTGTCAGTGCAGCAAGCTGGACAGAGATTTCCTGTCCAGATTGTACAGTTTGTATCTCTGACAAAACAGAAATTTGTTTTGAGCTGTGGAAAGCGTCACCAAGTATTAAAATGTCCCAAGGACTGCCTGGTGGTCCACTTTTGCCTGTGGGAACACAGTAAAAGTTGTCATCTATAAAGTTCAAAGACAAAGCAGTTACCAGTTGGCTTCTGGCTCCCAACGATAATGCTACGTATATTGGATCTTCTTGATATGGTCTGGAATTTGAGGGGATGGTGGACTGATTTTCAGGGGTGGGACAGTGTGGGAGATGGCCTTTGATTTGTTGTCGTGATGAGGTGACATTCCTGCCCTGCGCTGGAAGTTTCCCAAGCGCTGTGGGTACTTTTGCTGTTTCTGGGGTTTGTGATAATTGGTGTGGAAGTATTGAATTGGTGGCTTTTCTAGGCAATTTTTTACAAAATGTCCAAGTTCCCCACAGTAGAAGCAGCAGGCATTTTCTTTGGAGGTCACTGCTGCAAAAACTCCTGTGACCCCTTCAGCAATACCTTTGGCAACTGCCTGGGCTGCTCTGTTTTCAGTGGACATGTGGCGTGTGCAGGTTTCCACCATTTGTTCAATGGTGAATTCTGTGTCAAGAGGCAAGGACCTTAGAATACTTTTACATTGTTCATTAGCATTGCTCATAGCAAGTTTACATAGAAGTTCTTTCCGTGCCTCTTTGCTCTGTATTTGTTTTTCCAGAGCATCTTTCAATCTATCTATAAATTTGATAAAGCTCTCATCTGTTTTTGGTTTGACATTGGAAAAATTACTGGGTGGGGATAGAGTCGTCAGGTGTGAGAAGCAAGGATGTCTTTGCTGAAATTTGCTATGTCTTGTAATGTGTCTTTGGGCAAAGTGTCAGCTTGTTCTGAAGGTTTTGATAAATTACCCTCTCCAGCTAATTGTTCTACAGTGAAACTTTGGCAGTCTGCATCTTTGGAATACTTGTCAGATAATGTTTTCCATTGTTTTTTCCAGTGCCATTCCCATAACATATATTCAGCAAGGGTTAAAAGATATTGTGGCAGGTTTTTAACATCATATGCCACTAAAACATATGCAGAAAAAATTGCCTCTAAAATTTTAAAAAATTTGTCTGTTTCTTCCATGATCCTTTGCAATTTTAGATAATTCTGCCAATTGTTTAGCATAAAATACTTCCCATAGAGCATTGTTTGTGGGACCTCCTCTCCTGCCTTCTTTATAAGTGACAGGAAAGGAAGAAATTTTTTTAGCTAATTGCCAATCCCTGTTTTGTGTGGCTAGAAGTTTGATTTTTGTCCAAGGATCATGGTCACAATCAGAATCATAGGAATCTGTATCAGTGTTTTCAGAGCTGTCAGAATGTCTGTGTCGGCTACGGTGCTTTTTAGAATGAGAAGGGAGGACTTTGGGAGAAGCCGTGGAGGCTGGCGGGGGGGGCAGGGTGGGGAGGTATGAGCGGGGAATGGGGGAGGGGCGGAGGGCTGGAGTTGGCTTGAGTGGGTGCAAGGCATGGTTTGACCACAAGGTGGCGGTGGTGAGGTAGGGATTGAGGCATTTGTGGAGGGAAGAAGGGGGCACAGGGGGCTGGCAGGGACAGGCATAATAGCGAGAGTTTGAGAGAGAGAAGATGGCAAAGGGGGATTGGTGTTACAAGGAGGAGCATTAGGAACAGAATTTAGAAATGTACTATATTTGTTGCTGCATAAAGGGTTATGGAGCGGCAAAAGGAAACAGCAACAAGGCAACTCCCTTGCTTGGTGCAGGAAAAACAAGAAAGAGTGCAGTTTATTGAAGAAAGTTATTGCTTTTTATAATACAGCTCATGCAAAACAAAATACAGACAATTCATTGGGCAGAGAAAGAGACACCTCTTGTCCCAGGCTTTCTCACGGATCCAGCAGATGTTTATCTATTGTTATGATTCTTTCTCTTGTGTTTACAGTAGAGACAGAGGCCCTAGCTTGGGAAAAGTCCCAGCTAGGCCTGAGAAAATTTCACGGCCTGAGGAAAAGACTCAAACCCTGTGAGCAAGGCCTGGCTTAAATCTGCCTACGCAAAGCTGACAGCAACCCATGGGCAACAGCAGGAATGTGGGGACATCTACGGCAATGGAGTGTGAAACTCAGGGAATGGCAGGGCACTGGGGGGCACTTGGAGCACTGGAGAGCACTGGGGGCACTGAGAGACCCCCAACCATGGGCAGCCACACTTGTGTGTTCCCCCCAGTGCTCTCTTGGGTACCCAACATTCACAGGAAGGGGGACACAAGTGGGGGTGGTCACATGTGAGGTTGCACAGGGCACCCAGAGCTCCTCATGCCCGCAGAACTCCCCAGTGTTTCCCCACGCCGTTTCCACTACCACCAGTGGCTCCTCATTCCGCATCCAAGTGCTTCCAGAACCGTCAGACTCTTCCCCATTCCCTCCCCATTCTGCTCCCAGTATCCCCAGGGGCTCCCTATTTCCCCTCCCAGTGCCTCTCCATTGCTCCCAGTACATCCAGGTGGTTCCCATTCTCTCTCCCAGTACCCCTGTACTCCCAGTGATTCTTCAATGCCCCTCTTAACACTCCCAGTACACCCACAGCTCCTCATTTCTCCTCCCAGTGCCCGGGGAACAAAGGATTCATTGCCCTCTTATTGGCACCAAAATGCAGCTTTTTGCTTCAACTGGCAGAGATGGTGTTTCTTTGTTGGGCACTGTTGGACTTGAGGAATCAAATTCTCCAGTTTTTGGATGTCACTACAAACCTATGCTCTGGATTCCCTTCTGCCCTTTCTCAAACCCCTCCTGTGCCGTGTTCCCCACACGATGATGTCACAAAGGCCCTGGGGGGATTCCACAGCCTCTGCCTTTTCCTGTGCAGTCGAGATAAGGCTGTAGCACAGGGTGGGGTGTCAGGAACAGAAAAAGGTGGATGTCTTGAGACATTTTGGAACACCTGTGTGTGGCAGGGCTGGGTCTGGCCTTTCTTTTGGTGACACTTGGCCCCATGTGTCAGTCAGTCTGTCAGCCATGGCACACTGGGGACAGGGGGACGCTCTGACAAATCCATCTCCAGAGTAGCCGAGTGACCAGGAGTTCTGCCGTGGGAGAAGGCCCTTGGTGCCCAGAGGTCTTAAAATCAGAGCAGGAGGTGACCAAGTCTGACCCTGTCTTCTCTTCGAGTGTCTGACCCATCCATGCTGGAACCCAGGATTTGAAAACTGTCTTGGTTTAGAAGAGAAAACTCTGCCGAGGATAGCAGGAACCTTCCTGGAATAGAAAGAGGAACAGTCCCTCGAAATGGTTGTAACTTTGAAAATTCTGGGGCTTCCAGGCTAAAATGTAAGAAGAGGAATACCATGTAATTGCTAGGAAATTTATAGAACAGACCAGAGCAAAACAGAAAGACAAGAACAGAAATTTCCAACCCGCTCAGGGCTGTTTGTTCATCCTTGGTGCAGTTTTGGCCACGGCCAGCAGGGGACGCTGCAGGGAGCACTCCCGCTCAGCAGGGGGCGCCCGGCGCCCTACACCCTGCACAACACCCGCCACCGCTCTCCCTGATGCCCAACTCAAGGAAGGCAGCACCCAACCCCAGGCAGGGCTCAGGCCCACAGCAGCACCTCTCGTGCCTTTCCACCACAATTCCTGAAAACCCTCAGCCTTTCACTGCCTTTTCCTCCTTCAGCCCTGGCACAGCAGCTCTGGCAATGTTGAATTTCCCTGGCATGTTTAGGAAAGCAGGTGCTCCTTGCTGACACTGCCAGGGCTCCTCAGGGGCTCCACAACGCGTTTGGGGCTGCTGTTCTTCCTGGGCCACTGCTGGTCCTGCCACAGCAGGAACAGAAGGAGGAGGAGGAGGAGGAGGAGGAGGAGGAGGAGGAGGAGGAGGAGGAGGAGGAGGAGGGGGAGGAGGAGGAGGAGGAGAGCAAGTAGGAGCACAGGTGAACTTTAGGAACTCCGGCCCTAATTACAACAGCTTGTTAAGGGTCTGCTCCTATTCCCTTTCCTCCTCCTACTCCTCCTCCTCAGCACCTGGCCATGCAGATGGAGCAGGAGCGCCGGGAACTCCACAGGGTGTCAGGTGAGGCCCATGGGGCCGGGGCATGGTGGGGCACCTCTTGCCATTCCTGTTCCCCGGAGATTTTGGGACAGAGCAGTGACACCCGTCGCGCTCCAAAACCGCTCAGGGCTCAGGCACAACCTCAGAGGAGGTTCCAGAGCCGGCCCTGGGTATGATTTGGGTGCTCCTGGGCTTGTTCCCAATAAGGGGCAGCGCTCCGGAGTGGACAGGGCATTCCGAAGGATCAGCCCGGGCTGCTGGAGCCTGAGTGCTGCTGCAAGGACGGCGAGAGGGAGCCGGGCCTGGCTCAGCCGGCGCTGCCCGGGGAACGTCTCATCCTCCAGGAACTCCGGAGCCTCTGCCGGGGCCGGCGCTGTCGGGGGCGCGGCCGGAGGGGCCGGGGGGCACCGGGTGCGAGGGGCCGGGATGGAGGGACAGGGACAGCACTGGGAAGGAAAAGGATTGACAGGAAAGTCTCACAGATATGTATGTATAACAGAAAGATCTTTGAATGTAGAATCTGAAGAAGATACATTAATGATAGCAAGTTTTGATGTAGAAGAAACGAATTGCTGAGCCAGTCTTACTGGGTAACTAAGAAGGCAAAGAGCAAGTGAGTTGGAAGGGGCTTTTATGACTTAGAGCAAAGGATAAATCCACCTCAAACAAAATATGTTTTTACCAAGCAGAAAGATTTTCACAGACAAAGAAAAGTGCCATGTTGGAAGTAGAGATATGATTTCAGAATTCTCCACTGCAAGAAAACTGAAAAATAACTTTTAGGTTAACCTGCAACATTCTAACTTTTTGTGTTTGGAAAATAGTAACATGAATATGGTAATCTTAGTACTTATGACAGGCTATAGGTAATAGTGAAGGTATTGATTGGTTGTCATGCTTTAAGATGCTCTGTAATGGAAAGTATATAATGCATTGTAACCGGAACTAGAAGAAGCTTCCAGAAGAACCCACAGCTGTGGCTGAAAAGGCCGTGGGCTGGGCTCTTGTCACCCACAACCCGTGAATTGCTGCACCATTTGGATACAATAAACAGCATTTTAAAGAGCCCAGCGGGAGTTCCTCATCCCTCATTTTAGGCTGTTACAGGGACCACACAGGGGAGCCCCAGGGTGCAGGGGCAGGGCTGGGGCAGAGCCCGGGCTATTCCCCGTGCCCTGTGCAGGTGAGGAGAGCAGAGATGGAGCAGCTTTGGGGACACCAGCAATGCAGACAGGGTCATTCCCCACAGCCCCACCACGGCTACGGGCAGAGCCCCTGCTCAATATTTCCACACTTTTCCTTCTTGTCTGGCAGCCCAAACATTCTCCCCAGGAGGTTCCAAAGGGCTGCAGGTTTGAGACAGTGAGGAGGAGGGTCCCGGTCAGGTTATTGAGCAGATTGTTGTTGTCATTGCAGCAGTTCTGGGGCTCTCTCAGTGCCTTGGGGACAGGCACCAAATGATCAATTGCAGCATTTCCATACTGGTTCCCTCACAGCTGCCCCTGCAGGGGGGGTTTCCAGCCAGCCCTGCTCTGAAAACCATCAAAGGCCCTTGCAGAGCCACTGCTTGGGCTCACACTGGCTTTTGTGCTTCTTGCAGGGCTGAGCAAACCACAGCCAGGCCTTTTTCCCCACAGAAAGAATTCTCACCTTTGCAGCAGCTCAAAAGCTGCGCCAAGGGGGCGGGGGGAGCCTCAGGTCCTGGCTGCCAGCTGGGGCTGGCCAGAGCAGGGCTGGCCAATGCCCATCCCTGTGCACTGGGGCTAGGCCATGGCTGGGCCCCACACTTGGATGGCCACTGGCTTCAAGGAGCAGGAGTTTGGGAGCTCCTTCCTGCCTGGGGCTCCATTCCCAAGCTGCTCTTGCCGGCTCAGATCCTGCAGGGGACGAAGAATGGACAAGTCTGCAATCCCTGGATTCACCATCCCTCAGGACTGGACCTTCTTGGGCAGGGTGCTTCCCCCTCGGACAGGATCCCCTTAGAAAAAGACCCCCTGGATGTGCCCCCCAGGACAGAACCCGCCCCGTATGACTCTCTGCACAAACAGCCTCTTCCTTCTGCTGCCGGGGACAGAAAGTGAAAGTGCTGGGGGGCACAGCTGGATGCCCCCATCCCCCACAGCCTCCCCGTCCCTCCCTGCAGATCCCGCACCCCCTTTTCTGCCTCCCTGGGGTTCCCAAAACCCATTCCTTGCCCAGGTGCTCCTCAGGATTTCTGAGACAGGAACTGGGGGTGAGGGGACATGGCACAAAAGAGAAGAAAATAAGGAAAACTGAGATATAAAGAGAGGAAAAAGTCAACGGCATGGGAGGGCACAGAAATAGAACTACCCAGGGTCCCCACGTGATGCCTGCCCAGGAAAGGAGCATCACAGAATTGTGCCCTGGGTCACCCCAAAACGTGAGGCCCCCTGTGAAGGAGCTGTGACCCATGGGCCTACCCAGCCACTACCCATCCCTGGCACCCCCATTCCCCTGGGAACCCTACCATGGAACACTCATTCCTTACGTACCATTTCTCTGGGACGCCCACCCTGGGATCCATCCCATGTTCACGAATCCTGCAAGGCAACGTTGTTCCAGGACCCTCATCGTTGAGTCTTGAATCCACCCAACACGTGGGAACCCCATTCCCATGGAACCCCATTCCCATGGAACCCCATCCCTGGCGCCCCAGTGCCCTGGACACCCATCCTTGGCTCCCTGCAGCCCTTCAGACTCCAAATTCTGGCAAGACTGTCCCCACCATATACCTCCACCCCCCCCATGTCCCACAAAGGCCCCACCCTGCCCCCATCCTGTCCACACCCTGCCCCCACCAAGGGCCACCTACACATGAGGACGAGATGTGACCTCGTTTCTTTTCCCTTCATGCGAAGAGCCACCAGCCAGGGGACAGGTGGCCCCAGCAGCGAGTGACAGCCAGTGCCCATGGCCAGGGACACCGGGATGGCCGGGAAGGTGGCGCTGCTCCTGTGGGGTGAGTGCCCCGGGCACGGGCCTGACACCCCAGGGATGGGCCCTGGTGAGACAGAGAGTGGTGGGGAGGGGGCACAGGGAGGCTGTGGGGTCCCCTGATGTCCCCAAGACTACAAGAGCCAGGGCATGGGCATGGAGCCCAGTGTTACCAGAGTCTTGGGATGGCTGTGGGGACAGGAAAAGGGGGACAGACAGCTTACCATTTCTCCGAGGTTCTGCTATCCCTGCAGGGCCACCCCCACCCAGCCCTGTCCCTTCTCCCTTCCAGCCCAGACCCTTCGCCTTGCTGGTGAGTCCTCAGGGGATGCCATGTCCCTGCCCTGCTGTCCCCAGCCCCGTGGTGGCCCTGGCAGGCTGCTGTCCTCTGTCACCCACAGGTGCCCAGAGAACCCAGCTCCTGGTGGAGCCCCCCTGGATGCCAGCGGTGCTGTGGGACCGGGTGACACTGACCTGAAAGGGCTCGGGGAACGCCGGTGCCACCTCCTGGTACAAGGACGGGCGGAGCTGGTGGCAGGAGGGACCTGACCACCTCACTATAGCTGAGGGTGGCACCTACCAGTGTGTGAGACCAGGGAGTGGGATCAGCCCTTCCATGATGGTGTTAAATGGTGAGGGGGTATCTGAAATGCTCAGGGTGGCTCCAAGATAGGTCTGGGTGGGCTCCACTCTGTGGGTGGCCTCAAAGCCCTCGTGTGGCAAGAGCCTGTCCCCTCCACACAGGGACATCCCAGTGCATCCCAGTGCATTCTAGTGTGGTGGGACCCTCATGTTGACAGCTGTGCCGCGTGGCTGGTCCTGGTCTCCCTGGGACCCTCCCGTGCAGTGGACACTACACCCAAATGGCACTGGTGCCATGGGCACCCACCTTGGGCCTGTCTCGGGCTCCTCAGTGTGACGGGACTCTCCTGTCCCACAGAGCCGCTGGTGCTGCAGCTGCCAGCATGGGCACTTCTGGAGGGGGACACGGTGACACTGCGCTGCCGTGGCTGGCACGACAAGCCTGTCATCCTGGTACGATTTTACCAGGATGAGAGGGATCTGGGGGAGTTCCTCAGGGGCACCGAGCTGTCCCTGTCCCCCCTGGAGCTGCACAACAGCGTCCGCTACCGCTGCGAAGGCTCGGTGGCCTCAGGAATGTCACTGTCAGCAGGGGTAACAGTGACAGTGCACAGTGAGCATCCCTAGCCTGAAACTCCAATATCCAGACACACCCAAAGTCAGTTTTCTTTAGACTCAAATTCAAAATCCTCACCTTCCATCTCATTCCCAGAGCTCTTCCCGGTGCCGGTGCTGGGGGGTCCCCCCGAGCTCCCCGAGGGTTCCCCCTCAATCTCAGCTGCCTCAGCACCCCCAGCCCACTGAGGCCCCCAGCCCCCCTCCTGTACCGCTTCTACCGGGACGGGCAGTTGGTGGGGGGCTCGCAGGGGTCCCCGCAGCTCCTGGTGCCCGCCGTGGGGGTCTCCCACTCGGGGAATTACAGCTGCGAGGTGCGCTCCGAGGGGGGGGCCGTGCGGAAGAGCAGCGCCCGGCTCGGCGTCACTGTGCGCAGCGAGTGCGGGGATGGGCATGGGGAGCCCCCACAGCCCTCCCAGGTCTCCCATTTCTGCTCAACCCTCTGCGTGCCGCCCTGCCTTCCCTGCTGTCTCACTGCGTCACTGCATTGCCTTGCCTTGTGCCTGCATCCATTGCTGTGATCCCCTCATTGTACAGAGGTCCCACCATCCCCGCCTGGGTCCCCATAACCTTTCCTTCAACCCTCTCCATGTGTCCCCTTGCTGAAGGTCCCATCCTTCCCTGGAGTCCCTTTCATCCCATTCCGCCTCATTCCCAGCTGTGCGCCCCATTTCTTCTCACTTGAGTCCCCTCATCCATCTCTAACCCTCCCCCTCCCTGAGTCTCTCAGTAGTGCCTGGTGTCCCCCACTCCTCCCATGTCCCCAATCCCTCCTGTGTCCCCCTGCAGGGGTCCTGCTCTCGGGGGTGTCCCTGTTGGTGCAGCCTCCCGGGGAATAGGTGGCACTTGGGGACCGCCTGGTGCTGAGCTGCACGGTGGCCATGGGTACAGGTCCCCTGTCCTTCTTCTGGCACCGGGAGGGCACGACCTCGCCACTGGGCACCGGCCCCGCCTGGAGCTGCAACACGTTGGGTATAATGACAGTGGCCACTACTGGTGCAGGGTCAGCAATGAGGACAGCATGGCCAAGAGTGTTCCCCTGAATGTCCCTGTCCTGGGTGAGCGGGGCCCTTGGGCTGGGGATGACCCCATCCACAGCATCCCCAATTCCACACATTCCCATTCCACCTCATTCCCCCACACCATCCCCAGCCCAGCCCAGCTCACAGCCCCCACCACTGGGTGTCACAGACCAGGGCAACTGGGACCGTCTGGCTCCAGGTATCCCAACCCAGGGCATCCAAGCCATGCATCCCTATCCCAGCTGTCACATCCCCCACTGCACATCAGGTGAAATTCACCCGACTGAGCGTGACCCTCCCAGGGCTCTGAGGCCCTTGGCATTGGGGTGATGTCCCTGTTGATGTGCCTCATGGCACCCATCACATCCCACCCATGCCATTCCATGCCTGCCACCAGGTGACGGCCATCCCCGCCCTTGAACACAGTATCCCTCATCCCACCCTCACCTCACCCTCATGCCATCCTCATCCCCCACCCCTAATCCATCAAATACCCTCATCCCACACCACATGATGACCCCCAGCACCATGGAGTCACTGTCCTGGGTGAAGGAGCCCCTGTGTCTCCAGGTGCCATCATGCAGACTCCCTCATCCCCCCACACCGCGTGCCAGCCCCTCCCACCTGACCTCAGCTGGCATCAGTGGAACAGCAGGGGTGGCTGACAATGGGAACAATGGGGGCCCTGGGGAGCTGGGGGGCCACTGAAATGTCGGAGTAATGGGGGAGCACCCATAGACCCTGACTTGGGCTATGCTGAGAGCTCAGGACCTTTGCGCAGGATCTTTAAGGATTTGGGGTGGTGTTGGAGTGCCATGCAGCGATTTGGGTGATTCTTTCACTAATTCTGGAGGAATCTCAAGGGGTCCCTCTCCCTGTCATCCTTGAGCTTCTGGGGGCTCAGGGGATCCAGAGCACTGGGGTGGTTCAGGGATTCTGGGGGGCACCAGGGAAGTTTAGGTTTACTGGGGGAAATTGAGGATGCAGTGGGGCCTCAGGATTCCTGAGAGGGGTCAGGGCCCTGGGGACCCTACAGTTACCCCTGTCCTCTTTCCTTTGCAGCTGCCAAGAAGCAGCAGGAAAGGTGAGTGGGGGGGCTCAAACCACACTCTGGCCTTTGACCCCAACCCCCAAGACCTCCCATTCCTTCCCACACATCCCCTTTATTCTCTCAGGGCCGCCCCGGAGCCCCCAGCCCCTCCAGAGGAGGGGGAGGTGCTGTACACCCACGTCGCGAGCACCAAGCATTCAGGGGTGGGTCCAGGTTGGGACACATGCAGAGGGACACGTCACCCATGAGTGTCCCCCTGCCCAGATGCCACAGCCAGTGTCTCTTGCAGTGTACCCCCTGTGCCACTACATTCCAGGATCCCCAGGTGACCTACGCAGAGCTGCCATCAACCCATGGGCAACCATGGGAATGTGGGGACATCTACAGGAATGTGCTGTGACACTCGGGGCATGGCTTAGCACTGGGATGCTCTGGGGGAACTGAGGACACTTGGGACACTAGGGGCATTGGGGGGCTCTGGTGGCATTGAGGGCACTGGGGGCACTGGAGGCCTCCCACCCATGGGCAGCCACACATGTGTGCCCCCCCACTGCTCCCATGGGTGCCCAGCATTCCCAGGTAGGTGGGCACAATGGGGGTCATGTGTGAGGCTACACACAGACCCCAAAGCTCCCCATGCACCCAGAACCCAAAGGGTATTCCCACCCCCATTCGACTTCCACGTATGGCTCCACTTTGCACATCCAAGTGTTCCCAGAACCCTCAGACAGGTCCTCATTCCCTCCTCACTCTGCTCCCAGTATCCCCAGGGACTCCCTATTTCCCCTCCCAGTGCCTCTCCATTGCTCCCAGTACATCCAGGTGGTTCCCATTCTCTCTCCCAGTACCCCTGTACTCCAAGTGCCTCTGCAATGCCCCTCTCAGCACTCCCAGTACACCCACAGCTCCTCATCTCTCCTCCCAGTGCCAGGGGAACGCAGAACCCATTGGTCTCTTATTGGCACCAAAATGCAACTTTTTGTTTCAACTAGTAGAGATGGTGTTTCTTTGTTCAACTCTGTTGGGCTTTAGGAATGGGATTCTCCAATTTTGGGCTGCCACTAAAAGCCAGTGTTCTGGATTGCCTTCTGCCCTCTCTCCAACCCCACCTGTGCCATGTTCCCCACATGGTGAAGTCATAAAGGCCCTGTGAGGTTCCGGAGCCTCTGCCTTTTCCAGGGCAGTGGGTTTAGGCCGTGGCCCAGGCTGATGTCAGGGACAGGAAAACTTTGATGTCTCGAGACATTTTGGAACATCTGTGTGTAGCAGGGCTAGGGCAGACAGTCTGTCTGTCTGCCATGTGTCATGGTCCGCCCAGCCAGGGAGGGCGTCGTGAGAGGTTCTTTTAGGGATCTCAAAGCGAAAAAGACACAGCAGGGGAGAAAACCAGTTTACTTTTGCAGAAATGCACTTTATTTAGTGCCAAACCAAAATGCAATAAGGGAGACAGAAAGGGATAGAGAGAGAGAGAGTCAAAAAAAAGGGGGGTTCGGAGTTATAGCTACCAAGACGGGCAGACGATCCTCGTGGTACCAGCCAATAGATGTCCGTTGCCGTCTGGGGAGATCTCGGGGGTCTTCGGTCCAGGGGTGTCTCTTTATGGTCCTTTCCAAAGCGAGTGGCCTCTGGCCAAAAGGTGGGAAGATTTATGGACTATTGTATATGGAGATCGGTGCTCCGTAGAAACAGGTGGAAACCGGAGGCAGCAGCCAGTCCAGAACAGGCATGACGGCAATCCCAGGGCCACCAAACAGTCCTTGTCATGGGACAAACACGGGGTACGCCATACCTGAACAGTCCATTGTTCTTCCACCTGTGGGAAGCTTTGAGTAAACACAGTCCAGCGCACTTGTGACTAGTTGCCATGAGAGACCAGTCCTGGTCGAGACAATTACTTGGCACTCCTCCCATCTCTGGCCAGCGTCTCTGAACTACAGTTTGAGGGTCCTCTTAGGCAGCAGACGAGGGTCGTTGGGCAGAACAAATGAGAGGTTTTTAGACAGACTCTCACACCATGGTACACTGGGGACAGTGTGATCCTTTTCCAAATCCAGCTCCTGATTGGCCAAGTGTCCAGGTGTGCCACCTTGTGTCACAGTGTGACTGGGGTTTGCCAATTTTATCAGATTTAATTTCTCTTGGGGATAGGATTTTAGGAGTAAAGACAAAGCAGGCATAAAACTTGAAAGGGTATAAGAAGAAATTTATTAATAACACAAAACAATTCAGAATGAGATTTCTAGATTATTCCCTCTTCCCTCTTTCTTCATACCAGCAAATTACAGAGAACACTTCAGTCAGTTATCTACTTAAATAATCATTTCAGTTCACTCTAGAGAGAAAAGTCCCTTCTTTTAGTTTAGGCTTAGAGGGTGTCTTACTCTCATAACTTGCATCGGCCCGGAAACCTACAAATTATGATTTTTTTCTTCCTCCCATTCTCACAGTCCTTCCAGAGCTGTATTATGGGTTGCTGAAAAACATGGGGTGTCATTTTAAAGGCAGGCTGCTGAGAACACAAAAGTCACTTCATCTCATTCTTCACCAAATGTCTCTGTTCAATATTCCAGTCCCAAAAATAGAGAACTTCATTTCCTGAAGCAAAAAGGTCTTCACCTCAGGCACTTAACCTCCCCAAGAATATTCCACAGTTGAAAGGAATTTCAGTGAAGTCACAATCCCCTAAAGCCCACAAAAAAAAGGTTTTCAGCTACTTATCAGTGGCGTCATTTCAATCTCTCCTTCCACGAGGAAACTTTGTCTTCATTCCACTGACTTCTGTAATTCTTCTTGCTTTATTCTTTTCATTCCGGGAAGCTCAGTGTGGGAGTCCAGGACCTTCCCCTGGCTACCCTGGGGGTCTTAAAACCGCCCTGGCAGGCCTCTCAGAGACCCCAGAATGAGATCCAGGTGTCTCAAGGGCTGAATTTAACCCCTTGGGAAAATCTGCCAACATTGCAGGAAGAATTACAAGTCACAAAAATAAGTAAAGTGTAAATTAGAGTGTTAGAATGTAGAATAAGTAGATTTTTGGATTGTTTATGGTAAGGGCCATGTGGTCAGCATGGAGGATTTGGGGCATGGTGTGCCCCTTCCTCCTTCTTCTCTGTGCCATCCATGTTGGATGATGTGCTGGCAGTCACAGATTGGATGGGGACAAAACTGGACAGTGTAATAACGTTGTGCTGTATTGGAAAGCAATTGTAAATATTGAAGACGTAGTCTAGAGTATAAAAGATAAGTCCTGCCTCTCCCAGGAGGGCATTTGGTCATGGTCGCTTTGTAGAGCAGACCTTTGTCAGCCTGGCTGGGACACTTTATAGATAAGATATGATAAACAGCCATGAAAAACAACAGAAGATCATCTCCTGCACTCTCTCTCCGGCGGCTTTAGAAAAACTCTGAATCCCAGACCACCTACGTGTCCATCTGAGGAGGTCTCACGCCATAAAGAGACCTTCGGACAGTGACATTTGGCGTCCTCCTGGGTGGGCACGAGGGGCTTGTGGCTGCTGTAATTCACAAAGGTGGATACAGAGCCCAGACCCTGAAAACCCAGCTGAAGAAGAAGCACTCCGTTGAAGAAAACCTGCGGAGGAGAAACCTTGACTCGCTGCCAAGAAAAGCCAGCTGCCAGACTCAACTCGGAGAGGAGAGGAGCCCGGGAACCCTCACTCCTGTGAACTGCTGGTCGGTCTCAGGAACCTCCGAATCGATTTTGAATGCTCTGCTTTTTGGTAAGATTGTTGAGATTTCAGAAAGACCATAGGAACACCATGGGAAGAACTCTCAGCCAGGAACAGCTCACTCTTATAGCCACTTTAAAAAATATGACCTTTGCTCATCCCATTTCTGTCATGTTAGAAGTTTTGTCTCTGGAAAATGTAGATTTATCCAGTCCGCAGAGGGCAATAGAAGGTCCCTCAGAGACTGGGGAAGGATTCTCACCTAGCCATCAGCTGGGGGAGGGAAGTTTATTGCCGTTTTGCCATCAGCAAGCGGATCAAAAAAGGTCTAGCCAGCAGCTGAACGCCTCTAGTTATCAGCCAGTGAAAGAATCTTGCTATCAGCAAGGTGCAATTAATATACAGGAAGGACCTGAAAAAGGTCAAGCTGTATCCCCGAAATGCTAGAATTTCCAGAATCACCTATATTCCTTGAACTAACCATGGTGCTTTACCCAAAATCCACAATACTTTATCCAAGGTCAGGAAAAATTAAGTTAGAAATATTTCCAAGCAAGTTAGAGAACGTAGACTATTGTTTCCTCACCCCTTCAGAAACCCTGAGCCCAGAAGGTGGGAGGGCGCTACGGGCAACTCCGGGGCCTGTGGGGGACAGAGGCGGGGAGGCAGGAAGCCCGAGAAAGGCAGATAGAACTGCGAAAATAGCGGGGGAAAGCGCGGGCTTGGTGCGTTTGGCCGCAGGGATGTCTGAGACGCAGTCATCTGCGGCGGTGACCGGGCCGCAGAAAGGCGGGTCTGTGCGGGTGGCCCTCAGCACAGAGTGGGGGGCGGCAGTGTCCACACGGACTGCGGGAACATTATAGGTGGCATGCGCAGCGGCGGCAGTGACGGGGGGCGACCCCGGCCCCGAGCCCGGTGGGCGGAGTGGCCCCGGGCCCAGGGGTGGGGGCGGCGATGCGCCCGAGGGCGGCGGAGAGTGCGCGGGGGACAACAAACCCAGGCACAGCTGCATGACATCAGCAGCCCAAGCCGCAGCCCAAAGCACTGAGGGAGCGGGCAGCGCCCTGCCCCGCTCACAGAGAGCTCCATCAGCCCTCCCGGGGAGTGGGGGGTGGAAAGACGCCAAGAGCTGCTTTTATCTACAGTGTTTGGGAACAGACGGAGCAAGAAACATGATAACAGATTCAGTTCTATTTTCACAGTTCTTGTATATTAAAGGTGTTTGTCTTCTGCATTGTTGTTAAAGATGCTGAAATTCTTAGAATGGTGAAGGTATAAGATATTTTGTATTTGATTTAAATAGATGTCACCTACATTTGGTGGTTTGCTTTTTCTCAGATATTATCACCTATACTCAGTGATTTGTTATTGTTCAGATATGGGTGGACATTTGTCCAGGTGTCAATATTGAATTTTAATTTTCCTATAGTTGATTTTTTTAAGCAAACCAGTTTCTAAGTATCTTCAATACTGTCAATATAAATTAATAGGGCTTGAATTCTTATAAGGAAGAAGCTTGTAAATATATGCTTTACAGATCTATTATCAATATTTTAGCTTTCCCTTCAAATTAAATTGCAATGGATTTCTAGTTTACATTTTTCAAATTATCAATGAAATGCTGTGTGAATGCAAATCAAGACTACTTCTAGGATTATCATTTGAGTTGTAGAATTTGATCTGAATCAAGATTTTCTTTTTATGTATTGAAAAAGCAGTATTTATCTACAGTTCAACTATTAAGGTTCAAATTTAGTTTCTGTGGTTAATTTTAAAACCACTGTATTAAGAGGATGAGTTCTCTATCACAGGATGATTTTGATTTCTGTTTTATTGTGTAACCTGAAGTCTTTCAACATTCCAAGTAAGTTTTAGAAAGCCTCCAGACATGCGCTTTGAATCAAATGTGTAAAGATAATTAGTTAAGTTGTGAATTTAATGTTTGTTTTTCTTTTATTAATTCTTTCTTTTATTTTTGCAAGTCTTTTATGACCTGACTTTGTACTATCTCATAATTTTAAGTGTTTTTCAGAATTCCAGAAAGTTATTTGAGCTTCATTCGCAGAATGAATTTTTAGTGTTGTAGCTTTCCTGACTTGTTATTGCAGAAGCACTGCAGCAGCCTGTTATGTTTGAAGCATCTCATCCTGAAGAACTTCAGAGAGAACGAGCTGCTGGAGAAATGTGATTTATTCCTCACCTTGAAATATTTAATTGTAGCTTTTGTTGTTAAGAGTTGTGGGGTTTTTTTAAATAAAAAGATAGTAGGGAGTTCTTTTCCAATTAGAATTTGGGCTGTGGCCAGGCCTTAATTCTACATGGGAGTGAAATTGTGCAAACCCAGGTGTTTTATGCATCAAAATAATATTCCAGTCATTTTGACTTGGCAATTGGACTTTATCAATAAAGCAGCTGATGCTAATTTTGAAATGAATTTGGTGTTCGTTTTCCGGAGATGAGGATCTAATTCCTCACTGAATTAAGGCTTGACAGTTATCTGCAGGTGATGACACAGGTTTTTTTAAAGATTGATGATTATCTGATCTTATAAATGTATGTTTATTATTTAAAGTATTCTTAATTGTTATATTGTGTTTTATTTGATAATAATTTAATAGAAAATATGAAGTTCAATTATATGTTATGCCTTTGCTTTTGCTTTGCTTGCTTTTAGTAGTACAGATATTTAAAGTATTGCTGATTGTTATATTGTGTTTTACTTGCAGAAGATTGTGAACTTTAGGTTTGTTCTTTTTTATAAAGAGGGGAAAAACAATAGTATTGTAGAATTTTTGTTAGATAATAGTTGAAGGAAAATCCTCCAATTTTGATCAAAAGTCTAGAGATAGGGAAAACTAAATTGCTCTTTCAAATTAATCATTTGGAGAAAAGGTTTTTGCTTGTGTCTCCCCAGGGAGAGGGCTGAACTGGATGTCAGCGAAATATGTAAAGCCATATAGAGCACAAATGCAAGCAGACACTAACCCTGGAAAGTGAAGAGGCAAGATCACAGATTGGATCAGAAACAAAGATCGAGAACTCCTCTTCAGTCAACATATAAAGGACTAAAAATTAAAAGTGAAACATGTTTGTTCAGATAGTATTTGTATTCCATTCTTTTGTCAGTTGTGTTGGATTTGTTTGGGTTTTTTGGCCTCTATTCCTTCTGGAGAGAGATTTTGAAAGTAGGTTTTTATATATTAATGGGACTTGTAATTCTTCTGCTGACTTTGCCATGCATCATCAAGTGTACTGCATTTCATGGGCCATGAACAAAGTTGTAAAAGAAGGTCTTTTTAGTGCAAACAGAGAGGGGAGATGTGGGAGTCCAGGACGTTTCCCTGGCTTCCCTGGGGATCCAAAAACCCCCCTGGCAGGCCTCTCAGAGACCCCAGAATGAGATCCAGGTGTCTCAAGGGCTGAATTTAACCCCTTGGGAAAATCTGCCAACATTGCAGGAAGAATTACAAGTCACAAAAATAAATAGAGTGTAAATTAGAGTATTAGAATGTAGAATAAGTAGAGTTTTGGATTGTTTATGATAAGGGCCATGAGGTCAGCATGGAGGATTTAAGGCGTGGTGTGCCCCTTCCTCCTTCTTCTCTGTGCCATCCATGTTGGATGATGTGCTGGCAGTCACAGATTGGATGGGGACAAAACTGGACAGTGTAATAACGTTGTACTGTATTGGAAAGTAATTGTAAATATTGAAGACATAGTCTAGAGTATAAAAGATAAGTCCTGCCTCTCCCAGCGGGGCATTTGGTCATGGTCACCTTGCAGAGCGGACCTCTGTCAGCCTGGCTGGGACACTCTATAGATAAGACATAATAAACAGCTGTTATAAATTTTTCGTGCTAATCAAATTGTAACAATATTGGCAAACTTGTTGCATGACAATTAATCAATAATTGTATTTAATTGCTGTAAAGCAAAGAGAGATAAATGAACAGGTTAATAAAGCCTAAAAAAGATCACCCTCCAGATGTTAAGAGGAAGGCAGGATGGGAAGGGTATAGGTCTAAGAACAGTGTCTAGAAATAGGTTTTCAACCTTGAACTGTGCCAAGTTGGGATGATTCCAAACCATTGGACACTGGACTAAGGCCTATTGAGGGGCATAAATTAAATTATATAACTTTAAGTTTAATGAGCATGCGCCCCTGCGAGGTCAAACAGCGAACACTGAGGAAGACCCAGAGCCTTCATCAAAAACAAGGCCCCCGACAGGAAGAGAGACCCCCGACCACTGGTGGCGCACGCGCAACACAAGGCAATGACGTACATTTTAGAAATAGAAATGAGGAGGAGCTTTCTAGAAGATTCTGTATTAATATGTATTAGCAAACAGTATATAAGCAGAAGTTTTTGGGTTATCTGATTTGGTACGTGCGGAAGGGAGAATCCCTCCCCGTACCCCCGGTCGGTTTTGCTCATGCTTTATTCAACCGAACCAGACCTTTATTAAATCTAAATTGCTGCTAAATTTTGTATTTACTCAAAATTTATATAACTCATATATTCTGATTGTATTCATTTATATACAATTATTATTAATAATAAATTACTGCTAAAATTTAACTTTGTTGTTTGATTAATTGGTCAAAATTGAACACATCCAATTTTCATTTATAACACAGCCATGAAAAAAAAACAACAGAAGATCGTCTCCTGCAGTCTCTCTCCGGCGGCTTCAGAAAAACTCTGAATCCCAAACCATCTACATGTCCATCCAAGGAGGTCTCACGCCCTTAGAGAGACCCTTGGACTGTGACATATAGCAATTAAATAAATTTTTTTGTTAATCATAATGTAACAATTTTGCCAATATTTTTACAATTTAATTAGCATGAATCACATTTATAACAAACCCCCATTTCTCTTTTTATCATATTGATTCGTGCTTTAAAAAAAACTGTATTTTTGTACTCTTTATATTCCCAAATTACTCTGATTTTTACATTCCCTTATATCAGCCTCTAATTTTAATTCTATGGCAATTTCTTGCATGAAATCTATAAAAAGGTTTTTATTTAAAGTTGGCAAATCCCAGTCACTAAAGTGCTGTTTTTTAATTGTTTACATAGCTTTTTTTGTTAACACAAATTCCAAAAAAAACTTTTGCAATTGTAACAGGCAGTACTAACATATGGATGTGCCAGAAAAACTGGTTCCCTTTTGTCCCTGACCCACATAGAGCAATTACATTGGTCATAGAGATCGGGAATAGTTTGTTTTTCTATTGCTGGCTCTTGTGCTGCTTTCTCGGACACTGTTCCATGCAGTCTCATGGCTTTGGCCAGTTGCCAGGAGCGAGTCCAGTGAAAGTCCGCAGGACTGTTAACTTTCTACCTTTTTCTCAAAGCCCCTTGGATTGCAGCCAAGGGCCAAGATGTCAGTCTTTTTGGTAGCAAAGTTTTATATCCTGGGATTCATTTGGCATCCTTGGCCTCATAAAGTTCCTATGAGCCATT
The DNA here is from genome assembly GCA_030060385.1 of Muscicapa striata striata. NCBI lineage: Eukaryota > Metazoa > Chordata > Aves > Passeriformes > Muscicapidae > Muscicapa > Muscicapa striata. The sequence goes on along the minus strand of JAREIS010000540.1, from coordinate 10,915 downwards.
TTAACTTTTCCGTCCCAAAGATGGCACAAATTATTTGTAGTTCTGTAGCATTGTCTTATTTCTTTTACTAAATTGATCAGTTATACTTTTTTTTTCTTCAGTCCACTAAAACTCTGGAGATATGTCAACTACAACAAAATTTGCTTTCAAATTCAGTTCAGTTATCAGTTCCAAAAAAAATCACTAAAAAATCTTTCTAAAGTTAACTGTTCATGTACACAGCTTAAACAAACTAAACAAATCAATAGTCTTTTTCTTCTGCTTTAGTTACTTTTTACCATGAATTAAAACAACAAATACAAGCAACACAAATGCTTTAAGTCATAGTTAGTACATTCTAGTGTGTTAATTGGTTTTGGATCCTTATAACAACAGGTGTTACCAGTCTTTTTTTTTCTCTGGAGTTGCAGCTCCTCAAATGAATCAGTTAGTGTTGACAGGCAGAGGCTTCTGAGGAACTTTTCGGTTTATTTGGGCTGTTTTCACTGATCAAGGAGGTGTCTAATTCTTTCTCCTTGGTGCTGTTTTTTTCTCCGGGCTCAATGAGGTTGCAGTACGCAGTTAATTCAGGCTGTCTAAATTTTGATCATGCACCTCTCGAAACAATCTTAAATTGTTATTTAAACAATTATGCTATAAAATAACATTTTCCATTATATATATAAAAACTACATCCTCCTTTGGTCCCAAGGTACAGTGGTTTTATGCCAATTTTATATAAACTGTAGCCTTTGGGCACCAAATACCTTTTTTAGCTTTATTATGAATTTATTACAATTTTTTTATGTTTTTAAACCCAAGTGAAAATGTTTTTATCAATTTTTAAGTTATTTTAATTTTACTTTCAGGTCTCCTGGTGTCAAAATAATTTTCTAATCTTTATTTTATATCAGCCCTTTTGCCCATGAAGCCTGAGTTCAGCTTTTTCTTGCTGTTTAAACTACTGCTTCTGTGGTTAAAAAAATTAGACATGGTCCCGTCCCCTCCCAATCGGGATTTTAAACTTTCTTCTCTTTAGCATTTTACTAACACATACTGTCTTGGTCAGATAGAATGTATTGGAAAAATCAAGAGAAGTTGTTTCAGCTAAAATGCCTCTCTCTCTTAATTTTCTTTAATTGTTTGCAATGGTTATAATACACCCCTGTTTAAGCTGTAGCCTGAGCCACAAAAAAAAAAAAAATTTACTTACTGAGTTATGATATACTATAACCAGCAAATATTTCCACCTGTCTGTAAGACATCCTCGAGTAATTTGTTTTTCAATCTTAAATATTCTTATACACCTATAAAATTTTAAAAAGTGCTTACCAAATGCCTTTGTTCTCCAGTGAGTCTTTTATGTATGTTACTTTGGATTTGTCCGGCAAAAGGTTTTGGTACTACTTTTTCTACCATCGGGCAGAACCCATTCTCTCTCTGTCAGGGCTGCTTCTAGCTCTTTAATAGCTTCTGTCTTTGCTGAGGAAAAGTCTGATGTTTCATTTTGTGTTTCTGCCTTCTGAAAGGTCATTATTACACTGTTGTTTTTCCTTAGGGCAGCCCTTTCTGCTTCATTCTTAGCCAAATTGTTTTTTCTGACTTCAGTATCTCTGTGTATTTTTAAAAGGACCTGCCCTGCTGCTAAATCAGGGTCTATGTCTGAGTATAACTGCAAATTCTTTCTTAATCTTTTTAGCCATTTTATTGGGGATTTATTTTTCCCTTGTTGTTCACTTAGGGCTTTCCCTAAATTTTGTCCTCTGGGCACCATTCCCCGAATTTCTTGGATAATTATCCACCTAAAATCTCTCATATTCTGCCTATGTTCTGTCCTCTGATGATTTTTATTTCGAGCTCATATTTTTGACTGTCTCATTATTTCTCCCTCCTCCTTTGTAAATAAGACTCTTAAAATAGCTTGCAATGTTTTTCTCCTGGTGAAGAGGTTTCCTTAAATTCACATACAGATTTAAACCCTGGCAAATTCAATTTTTAAATGATTCCAATTCTGGCCAGTATAAATTTTCTGAATGATTTTTTTTCCTTTGTCTATTCAAGCATACAATAATAAATTATTTTCTGCTTGCTTTTTCCTCTTTGGGATTCCCTTGTATCCCTGTACTGTAACATGATCCCCAGTGGACTGTCCTGAGGAATACTGCTCCCCTTCTGAGAACCCCCCTCTTGGTTGCCAGGCATACCGGCTTCTCGCGAATTTTCCCCATAATTCGCAACCCCTGGATCAGAGGTCTTACTCTTCCCCTGACCCATCCCTGGCAGCAACAGACTAAGAAATCCCCTATTCCTTAGTCTCCCCCACTCTCACTCACTCGTTTCGTGGTTCAACTCCCTCACCCAATATTACCTTATTTCATCCTTTACCAGCTACTAGTTCCACTTTTAAATCCTTAATTTCCCTGGTTATCCACCCCCCCTTCTCTTTCTGGCTACTTTCCGCATACCCTCTAATCACTTACAATTTTCCCATAGGTTTCCCCTTCCAAAAATTAGTTGAACCAACTCCAATCACTCCCTTCTTAATTAACTCATTTGAGCATTAGCTCCCTTCTCCTTGAAGATTTTCCCGTGAGTTTTCGGGCTGGAACCTTTTCCCTCCCAGTCCCTCCCGGGGTCTTCACTCACTCTCTCCTTTCGCTTCCCCCCGTTCCTGGCTGGTCTCCTCGCAGAGAGGAGACGCAGTATAAGGAGTCCGCACTCGCTTCAGCTGTTCAGCCGTCTCACTCACACACTCACACAGCCGCCCACCTTACCCAACAGCCACCCACCTTACCCAACCCGTGGTACTTACACAGTCCCTTTTCCCACGCGGTTCTTGTGCACAAGACGTTTTACGGGTACTCCACCACTTGCCGGCACTCCTCTGGGAGCCTTCCTTTGCGCGCATCTCCTTTCGCTAGCTTCTTTTGCTTATGCTTTATTCTAATTTGGAACTCCTTCTCCAAGAGAGCCTGATCTAGTCCTGAGACCACCTCAACAACTGGTGGGGAGCTCCTTCCCAGAACTAGTCACTCTTCCCTTGGGCTGGAGTTCCCGGCTTTCGGCACCAAATTGTTATAAATGAAAATTTGATGTTTTCAATTTTGTCCCATTAATCAAACAACAAAGTTTAATTTTAGCAGTAATTTATTAATGAAAATAATTGTATATAAAAGAATACAATCAGAATATATGAGTTATATAAATTTTGAGTAAATGCAGAATTTAGCAGCAATTTAGATATAATAGACGTCTGGTTCGGTTGAATAAAGCATAAGCAAAACCGACTGGGACTACCCCGACCGGGGGTACAGGTAGGGCCATTCCTGACACCGTACTGTACCGTACTGTGCTGGGACACATGGAAAGGGGGGGGGTGGTGGCCCATCCCCCATGGAAGCCACATGGAAAGCACATGGTCCTGAGACAAAGGGAGCTGGGGTCTTCTCTGGGAGCCTCCCCTGAGGCTGCGGGGACCAATCAGAGACCTAGGTTGGTGATTGACAGCCCAGGAAACCAATTAGAACGCTGTTTCACTTTTACGAATCACAGGAAAGAAGTTAGTTTGTGTCTTTTGCTTTCGGTGGGGCAGGAGAGAGGAGCTGACAGGGACTCCGGGTCCCAGCATGGGGCCTGGCCTGGGCTGAGCCCCGGGAGGAGGAAGGGCCCAGCCCCGGGATCACTCCCGGCCCCGGGAAGGCCCCGGGGTGGACTCGGCTCTGGCCCCGGCGGGCCCGGCCCCGGTGGGCCCGGCCCCGGCCTCGGCACAGGGCGTGGAGAGCTTGGACGTGGGAATGCCTCGGAGCGGCTTCGGACCCGTGGGGGAGCCTGGCCCGGCCCGACTTGGCCCAGCTCGGCTCGGTTCGGCTCGGCTCGGCCCGGCCCGGCTTGGCTCCAGGCCTGGCACAGCGGCAGAAAGAAGTCCAGCCATTTTCATCATCTCGTGTGGCTGCGTCTTTTCCAGCATGGCTTCAGCCTAAATCCTTACCGTTTTGGATACAAGTTTAACTTTTAGTGCCTGAATGAGACTTCAGATTTTCCTGAGCTCCCCAGAACGGAAAGCATGAAGCAGGAAGAATTACAAAAGTCAGCAGAAGGAAGACAAGTTCTTATAAAAGGAAAAATGGAAGAGTCGCCACTGATAAGTAGCTTAAAACCTTTTTCTTGTAGGCTTTAGAGGATCGTGACTTTACTTAAAATTCCTTTAAACTGTAGAATATACTTGGAGAGGTTAAAAGTGCCGGAGAAGAAGACCTTTTTTGCCCTGAAAAATGAGCCTCGGGAACTAGAGCTCTCTGTCTTTGGGACTGGAATTGTACAGCAATAATTGAGTGGAGAGTGAGATAAAGAGTCTTTTTGTGTTCTCAGCAGCCTGCCTTTAAAATGACACCCCATGTGTTTTTCAGCAACCCATAACATAGCTCTGGAAGGACTGTGAAAATGGGAGGAAAAATCATAATTTGTAGTTTCCGGGTGAGTGCAGATTATAAGAGTGAGACACCTGTGTTGCTGGTATGAAGAAAGGGGGAGGAAGAAATAATCTAGAAATCTCATTCTGAATTGTTTTGTGTTGTTAATAAATTTCTGGTTCCCTTTTTAAGCTTTGAGCCTGCTTTGTCTTTACTCCTAAACTCGATCCCCCAAAAAAATTAAATATATTAAAATTGGCAAACCCCAGTCACACCATGACACGTAGCAAATCAGATAAACCAAAAACTTTTGCTTATATACTGTTTACTAATACATATTAATACAGAATCTTCTAGAAAGCTCCTCCTCATTTCTATTTCTAAAATCTACGTCATTGCCTTGTGTTGCGCGTGTGCCACCAGTGGTCGGGGGTCTCTCTTCCTGTCGGGGGTCTTATTTTTGATGAAGGCTCTGGGTCTTCCTCAGTGTTCGCTGTTTGACCTCGCAGGGGCGCATGCTCATTAAACTTAAAGTTATATAATTTAATTTATGTTCCCTCAACAGGCCTTAGTCCAGTGTCCAGCGGTTTGGAATCATCCCAATTTGGCACAGTCCAAGGTTGAAAACCTATTTCTAGACACTGTTCTTAGACCTATACCCTTCCCATCCTGCCTCCCACTTAACATATGGAGGGTGATCTTTTTTAGGCTTTATTAAGCTGTTCCTTTATCTCTCTTTGCTTTACAGCAATTAAATACAGGTTTTTGATTAATTATATTGTAACAATTTTGCCAATATTGTTACAATTTGATTAGCACAAATAATTTATAACATACTTATGCATTCTAAAACTACTGTCCTTGGGATCTCACAGTACTTGATTGGTGCCTCTGTCTTGTCCATGCGCTCTGCTCGCACCTCTCAGGAAATATGATTGGTTACAGTCCAGTGCTTCCAGGTACTTTTTATCTTAGTTCTTGCAATCTTGGTATTCTGTTTTTCAGCCTCTTCCTTCTTAATTTAGCACAATTTATGTTTCAGTAGCCTTGACAAATTCCAGAGTGTTTGATAAGAATACCTAAAAATGGTTTGGCTGGAGCACACTGTGATCTAAGATGTTCAAACACATTGCTACAGTGGGCACCCACAGGAGCAGGGAGGGTAGGGACACAAGGGGGATGCCCTCGGGTAGGGACCTCCAGTGCTCCCAGTGCCCCCAGTGTCACAGCACGTTCTCGTAGATGTCACTGGGGTCCCGCAGTCACACATATGGTCCTGTCAGCTCCTCGTGGTCACCTGAGGGATGTGGTGGGTGGATCCTGTGAGAGACGCTGGGGTTGGGAACATGGCAGGGGGGTGACACTTGTGGGTGACGTGTGCCTGTCCCCAACCCCATACTCACCCTCTGCCTGCTTGGTGCCCATGAAGTGGGGGTCCAGCACCACCTCCTCCTCCAGGCATGTCCTCTGGGGGATAAGGGGGAGTCTCTGTGGGGTTTGGGGAGGGAGAAAGGGGACTCCCAACTAGAGCCCCCTACTCACCTGTCCTGGAGCTCCCGAAAGCTGCAAGGAAAAGGGAAGGGGACTGTAGAGTGTGGGTACTGTAGAACCCCTGAACCTTCCTGGTACCTCGGCAGTTCCAACCACCACGAGACCTTCAAATCCCCACTGGAGCCCTGATTCCCACCCCATCCCTGATTCCCCCTGGACACTCCAAGCACCCCTGACCCCCCTAGAACGTCTGCACAAACTCTGCACAAACATTGGGGGCACCCCCAATGCCCCCAGTGTCCCTGAACTTCTGAACCCCAAACCCAGCCAGGAGGGGCATCCCCCACACTCCCCCAGGATCCTAAAAAGATCCTTTCAACATGCTTGCACGGCCCTCCATGAAGTCCCAAAATGCTGCAGGGGTTACCAGTGACACCCCAGTGTTCTTCAAAGTGCACCCAGGGATTCCCATGGACCCCAAGACCCTCCAAATTCTATCCAAAATTGCCAGGACCCACAGCAGAGGTCACTGTGGGCTCAGTTTCCCCCAGCCCATGGGAGGCCATGGGTGCTGCCTGAACTCTGACCCTATTCTTGGCGCTTCTCACTTCAGGACCTCCATGCCCCCAGTTGTAACCCACCCCAGAGGTGCCACCAGTGACAGCCCCGATGACAGCCAGTAGCAGGAGCAGGTACAGGAGGGTCCTGCTGACATTCACAGCCACTGCAGGGGACAGAGGGGGACACAGTGGGGTCACCCTGAACCCCAGGGGTCCTGAAAAGCTCGGTGAACCCATGTGACCCCACCTGTGCTCCAGTGGTGTCCAGTGGTTCCCTGTGGAGTCACCTCCAGGGCCAGCTCTGGGCTGAGTGCCCGGAACACGTGGTGCCCGTCCTGTCCCAGCTGGTTGGTGGCCACACACTGGTAGGTGCCCAGATGTCCCACATGGATGGCCCCAAGCTCCAGGAGGGGACCCTGGGCCACCTCGGTCCCGTTGTGCAGCCAGGTGAAGGCGACAGGGGCTGAGCCCACCTGCACTGAGCAGCGCAGGGTCACGGGGTCACCTGGGCGCACCTGGAGTGCCGGGGGACCGGCGGTGATGGTGGCATTGGCCACGGGCACTGTGTGGACACAGACAGAGCTGAGGCTGGAGGACACAAGGAAGATTTCTGGGGGACAAGGATGTACCCATATGGGGTCCCGAGGGGGCTGTGGGGGCTCCCTGTGCCCATCCCCGCACTCACTGCGCACCGTGATGCCGAGCTGGGCGCTGCTCTTCCGCACGGCCCCCCCTCGGAGCGCACCTCGCAGCTGTAATTCCCCGAGTGGGAGACCCCCACGGCGGGCACCAGGAGCTGCGGGGACCCCTGCGGGCCCCCCACCAACTGCCTGTCCCGGTAGAAGGGGTACAGGAGGGGGGCTGGGGGCCGCAGGGGGCTGGGGGTGCTGAGGCAGCTGAGATTGAGGGGGGACCCCTCGGGGAGCTCGGGGGGACCCTCCAGCACCAAGACAGGCTTGAGCTGTGGGAAGATGGGAGAGGGGAATTTGTGATCCCGAGTCCCTGGGGAGGGGCTGTGGGTGTGTCGGGGTGCCGGCTGTGTTGTGCTCACCCCGCACTGTCACTGGCATCAAAAGCAACTGCAGAGCGATTCTCACACAGCCCTCGCAGCGGTAGTGGCTGTAGTGGTGTCGCTGCAGATCGGGCAGGGACAGCTCGGTCCCATTGTGGAGAGTCCCGAATCGCTTCCCGTCGCCGTAGAAGGACAGCGATCTGACCGACTTGTCCCCTCAGCGCCGGACAGCGCAGTGTCACCGTGTCGTCCTCCAGCAGCGCCCGTGCCGGCACCGCAGCACCAGCGAGGCTGGGGGACAGGGAGGACCTGTCACACCCGATGTCACCGGGACCCCCCACTGGGTCACACTAGGGGTTCCCAATTCCAGCACGGGGGTCCCTCAGCACTGGGATGCTCTGAGATGTCCCCAGAGCAGGGACAGGTTCTGGTCACACCAAGGGGTGACCCATGGAGCTGAGCCCACCATGAGCTCCTGGCGTCACCGCGGATGTCAGGGTTGGGACACCCAAAACACCCTCACCATTTGACACCATCACAGGGGGGCTGAGCCCACTGCCGGGTCTGTAACACTGGTAGGTGCCACTCTCGGTGACAGTGAAGTTATTGCGTCCCTCCTGCCCCCATCACTGCAAGTTCTTGTACCAGTTGGTTGCACCGGCAGTCCTCGAGCCCTGGCAGGTCAGTGTCACCTGGTCCCACAGCACCGCCGGCGGCCAGGGGGGCTTCACCAGGAGCTGGGGGCTCTGGGCACCTGCGGGTGACAGGGGACACCAGCCTGCCAGGGCCACCACGGGGCAGGGGACAGCGGGGCAGGGACATGGCATCCCCTGAGGACTCACCAGCGAGGCCGAGGGTCTGGGCTGGAAGGGAGAAGGGACAGGGCTGGGTGGGGTTGGCCCTGCAGGGACAACAGCACCTGGGGGACCTGGTGTGGTGCCTATCCCCAAACTGTCCCCACAGGAACACTGGTGTAGCACAGAGGTTTTGAGGACAGGGACACCTTGGTCACCCTGGGCTGAGGCAGGACATGGGGACACTGTGGACACCCCATGTGTGCACAGGTCACCTCCCCCAGCCCTACAGCACCTGTCCCCATGGCCTCATATCCATGGCCCTGAGCCCGTGATCTCATTCCCATGGCACCTGTCCCCATGGCCCATCTGCATGGAACGTGGCCCTTGTCCCTGTCCCTGCATCTCTGGGGTTCATGCCCATGGTTTGACTGCTGGCCTTGGGGACATCAGGGGACCCCACAGCCGCCCTGTGCCCGCTCCCCACTGCTCTCTGCCTCACCAAGGCCCATCCCCAGGGTGTCAGGCCCGTGCTCGGGGCACTCACCCCACAGGAGCAGCGCCACCTTCCCGGCCATCCCGGTGTCCCCAGCCATGGGCACTGGCTGTCACTCGCTGCTGTGGCCACCTGTCCCCTTGCTGGCGGCTCTTTGGATGAAGGGACAAGAAGTGAGGTCACATCTCGTCCTCATGTGTTGATGGGCCCTTGGTGGAGGCAGGGTTTGGACAGGATGGGGGCAGGGTGAGGACTCTGTGGTACATGGGGGTGTGGGTGGGACATGGTAGGGACAGGATATTTCCAGAATTTGGAAGCTGAGGCAGTGCACGGAGACAAGGATGGGTGTCCAGGGCACTGGGGTGCCAGGGATGGGGTTCCGTGGGTTGAGTGTATTCAGACTCAGGGATGAGGGTCACAGAACAATGTGGCCTCCAGGGATTTGTGATCATGGGATGGATTCCAGGGACGGTGGTGCCGTGGGAATGGGGGTCCTGGGGGAATCATGGTCCTCAAGTGAAGGGGAGTCCCAGGGGCTGGAACTACCAGGTTGGGGGTCCTTGGAAACAGAGATCCTGGGGAATGGCAGCCCTGGGATGTGGTCCCAGAGATGGGAAACATAAGGAATGAGGATGATTTGATTGGAGTCCCAGGGGAATGGGGACTGAGATGCAGATGCCAGAGATGCACATTGACAAGTCACAGCTCGTTCCCTGGGTGCCTCGAGTTTTGGGGTGACCCAGGCCCCAGTACTGTCCCCTGAGGTGTCCATGGTTTGGGGGATCACCCAAAATCCAAAGGCGGATGCCAAGCATCTCTGGGTCTATGCCCCGCCCGACCCCCAGGGGCTTTTTCCTCACTTCTTTTTTCATTTTCTTCCTTTAATCCCTCAGTTTCACAATCCCCTAGTTCATGCCCTGATGATCCTGGGGGACACCTTAGCAGGGAATGGGTTGGGGGAACCTCAGATTGGGGGAAGCAGGGGTGAGGGGTTTGCAGGGAGGGGTGGGGAGGCTGTGGGGAATGGGGGTGTCCGGCTGTGCCCCCACAACACTTTCTCTCTCTTGCAGCAGAAGGAAGAGGCAATTTGTGCTGACAATCACAGGTTGGGGGGCAGGTTCTCTCTTGGGAAGCACATCCAGGAGTCCTGTCCTGAGGCATGGTGGCTCCGGGTAATTCCAGATTTCCCCAAACTCACTCGTCCCCTGCAGGATCTGAGCCGGCAAGAGCAGCTTGGGAATGGAGCCCCAGGCAGGAAGGAGCTCCCAAACTCCTGCTCCTTGAAGCCAGTGGCCATCCAAGTGTGGGTCCAGCCATGGCCCAGCCCCAGTGCACAGGGATGGGCATTGGCCAGCCCTGCTCTGGCCAGCCCCAGCTGGCAGCCAGGACCTGAGGCTCCCCCTGCCCCCTTGGCTTTGATTCTTGCAGCTTTCGAGCTGCTGCAAAGGTGAGAATTCTTTCTGTGGGGGAAAAGGCCTGGCTGTGGTTTGCTCAGCCCTGCAAGAAGCACAAAAGCCAGTGTGAGCCCAAGCAGTGGCTCTGCGAGGCCCTTTGATGGTTTTCAGAGCAGGGCTGGCTGGAAACCCCCCCTGCAGGGGCAGCTGTGAGGAAACCAGTCTGGAAATGCAGCAATTGATCATTTGGTGCCTGTCCCCAAGGCACTGAGAGAGCCCTAAAAATCCTGCAAATCCCACAAGAATCTGCTCAACAATCTGACCGGGACCCTCCTCCTTGATCAAAACCTGCAGCCATCTAGACCATTCCGAAAATTTTTTTGGGTTCTGCATGTACATACAATAAGAGAGACAAAACTGTGGAAATATGGAGCAGGGGCTCCACACATGGCTCTGGGGCACAGGGGTGTCCCAGCAGGAGCAGGGAGTGCCCAGGCAGGGGAATTCAGGGCAGGGTGCAGTGCATTTACCAGGGAATCAGAGCCTGAGGGACACACAGGCATTTCCACAGATTGCTGTGCCCTTCTCCAAGGATGGACAGAGTTTCTCCCTTTTTGGGAACAGAATCTATGGGAAATAAATATAGTTTCAGGGCGGGAATGAGAAAAATGGGAAGAGTTCTTAACTGTGGCCTAAGAAAATCCTTCCTTATGGGCTGGGTTGCTGCCTAGCAGGCAGGGAACAATCCTATGGACCTGCTGGACACTCAGGGAGATTCCA